>JAQQZZ010032940.1:0-24230 GCA_030265115.1 Mopalia vespertina | reverse complement strand
TGTAACCCAAAGGTCCCGGGTTCGACTCCCGGTGGAGGCAAGCAAATTTTTCTCTCTTCATTTATTCAAAATATATAAATATATATATTCGGGACTCAATTTGCCCTGAACCGTTGTAGCTCAGTCAGTTGAGTGCTGGGCCTGTAATCTCAGACTCAAACCCCAGTGGAGGCAAGCAAATTGTTCTCTCTTGATTTATTCAAAATATATATAATATGTGATGGTGACTGATGGACAGGAACCATTGAGGGGTATATTCAGGTCCTCTCTAATCTTTTCAGGCATAACCTGAAAATCGGTCGTTTGAAATTTTGTGAGACTTGAACCGTACATGTTTATTTACTGATGCTTTGCTGATATTTTATATACATAACTGCATTTATGAGAATAAAGCAAAATTGCTTTATAATACAAACTTCATTGGTGATCAGATTGACAAAATTTGTCAAAATCAGTAGCAAAATAAAAATTTTGATGGACACTGCAAACAATTTGGGAAACCTATAAATCAGTCATCCTATTCCTAGAGTAAGTTTGCATAAACAACACGGGGAGAACCTCATTTGGTCTTTTCTCCACTACAACACAGGCCTGACTTTGAAGTAGGATAAGTAGGCCAACACATTTATCACTATATCACAGCCCCAGGCCGAAAATACTAAGGCTGAGAACTGTATTTGTTTTTGGCTCAGGGGCACGTTCCACAAAGCAATCTTAGCCTAAGTTTGTCTTAATTGTCATGGCCACCAGAACAGCAGGTATTGAATAGTCCTTATAACTAGATCAACATTGGCTAAGATTGCTTTATGGAACTAGACCCAGGTCACAAACTTACTGTTATTTGGTTTTATTAAAACATCGGGACAGCGGTTCCAGCTATGCCTAAAACCTACATGTCAGTTAATATGTAGACATAGTCAGAGAGGCCCCAGAAATGCTTCTGTTTCCATTGAAGGCTAAAAGTGTGAACATTTAAATACTATAGTTAAGACAACTGTAATGGAAAAGAAGTGGGTAACAGTGGGTAACCATCTCTGCGTGTATTACTTCTTGGTTTTAGAAAAATCCCAGCGCTATCCGTACGCCAGAGGATGACAGAGGACAAGAGTTACATCCCTTAGATATGGTACTGGATTTGGAGAAAGCCAATTCTATCAGCCCTATGATTTACAACATGTGTAGAGATGCTAAAGAGACAACCTTTACTAAAGAGGCTGACATCAAACTTCTCTCAAAATGTGAGTTTTAAAAAAGATTATTATAGGCAGGGGCTTAGCCAGAAATCAAAAGTATGGTGTCCAAATTGGTCATTTTATAAAAAATTTTAAGTAACAGTTTCCCTATCCCCTGCATGTTAAAGTTTTTTAAAAACAGGGTGTCTTAATGAGGCAATTGTTTACTTCAGGGTGTCCATCTGGACAAGTGGACACCCCTCTGCCTATTAAGCCCTTGATTAAAGGTATTGAGATGAGGAGATCAGTTGATTTACATCAAATTTGTCTCCTTAAATTGTCACAACAAGTGTAATGCGTTGCTTGCAGCATTGCAGGGCACAGTGTTAAGTCTGGGTTTGCCTCAGTGTCTAGACTGGGTGGACCTCTGTGTTGAGACTTGGTGGGCCTCCATGTTGAGACTGGATGGGCCTCAGTGTTGAGAGAAGGTGGGCCTTAGTGTCGAGACTGGATGGGACCTCAGTGTTGAGACTGGGTGGGCCTCTGTGTTGAGACTGATGGGACCTCAGTGTTGAGACTGGGTGGGCCGTGTTGAGCCTTGATGGGACCTCAGTGTTGAGACTGGGTACGCCTCTGTGTTGAGACTGGATGGGACCTCAGTGTTGAGACTGGGTGGGCCTCCGTGTTGAGACTGGATGGGACCTCAGGGTATAGACTGGGTGGGCCTCAGTGTTGAGACCAGGTGGGCCTCAGGGTTGAGACTGGGTTGGACCTCAGGGTTGAGACTGGATGGGGCTCCATGTTGAGACTGAGTGGGCCTCAGTGTTGAGGCTGGATGGGACCTCAGTGTTGAGACTGGGTGGGGCCTCAGGGTTGAGACTGGATAGGATGTTAAGGATGGATGTGTAGTCAGACTACAAGTAAGTTGTAACTGTATGGTGCATCAAGTTGAGAAAAATAGGTGGGTTGTGGGAACTTTTGAGTCTGGATGGGTGTTGAGGTTGTGAATGGCTGTACAGTGGATATTTGGACAGACAAAATATCTCAGAAAAGGGATTTCCGACTGGAGGTACAAGATTTCAAATCCTAGCTAAGACACTGTGCATGATGCTTCAATATTTCGATTTATTTGAAAACCATTGTCAACAATCTTCACAATGATTAGGATGTTTAGGAATAGGAAATGGCACGCTGACATTTAAGTGATTTATCCTTAGCACAGCATTTAACCTCAATCAAATGATAAATTGATCTATTTGTTAAATGATAGTCATATATAAGCTTCTTTAGCAACATAGCACACTCCCTACACATGTTTCTATACAGAAATAACTGGTTTAGACTGTTTTCAGTCCTTTTCTTCCCCACTGGTATTATGTCATGTGTATGACACTTCACACATGTGCCTGATGCCACAAATTGTGTTGGGAAAATGTTCGTTTGACAAGACTCATTGTTAGAGAGATGTTGGGTCGCAACTCGTGCTAAGTTTATGTCCCAATCTAATCCACCCATGGAAATAAAATTAATTTGGTTTGAATACTCCACCATACATCTTATGGACTGGCTCTTGCTACATGTACATGTATGTTAAAAAATATTTCGCATACAGCCATGGCTTAGTGGTTAGCGAGTGCGCTTTCTGAACCTACTTCGATGTACTGTACCATTCACAGGATCGAGTCCATCTGTTGACCCTCAGGTATATGAGTGAACCACAAGATATGGCTCCGGCAATCACGGGGGTGGTTCTTATGAGGTTTCCTCCCGGTTTTCCTCCACAATAAGGCAAGAAGTAGTGTGAAGTGGACAATCCGTCGTCATATTAGTGGAATACCCTTGAGTGCGACGTTAAACCCCAAGCCAACAAACAAAGAAACAAAAAATACCTGTGCCAACAAATGACATAATTTCTGAAAACTGCTAGATACAGCGATTATTTAAGTTTAACTTTGTTTGAAGGTGTTTAAAGTAAAAAACCAAGCAAAAAACAAAAAAAATCATAAATTGGTTTATAATAATTATTGATTTAAATTATTATTCTTTTGTGTTCCAGCCCTAGGAAAAGATGCCAATTTACTGATCTCTTCAGCTCAACACTTCCCCAGCCCCAAACCCCCCAGGTGCTCTGATATGGGAGATTTGAGTAAACCTTGTATGTGTCATTTTGAAATCTGTATTGGCTGGTATCCTTGTGGACTCAAATACTGCCGCGGTAAAGATTCCTCCGGTCGCTTGGTCAGCTACCGTTGTGGTATCAAAACATGTCGTAAGTGCCGTGTATTTGAACATTATGCTAAGCAGAAAATGCTGTGTATTTGGGATGAGAATTGAAGGTATGAAGTACCAGTTATTTTAAATACATTCATGTGTAAACTGGCGATTCTACATTAAAGGCATTTTGTATGATTTTTATACACCAACACTTGAGCATTTGCATTTATACCAAGGAGTGATGTATCAGCACATCTTGAAAAAATATATACCTACAATATACTCAGAAGACTTACAGACATACAGCACTGGGTTTGGGGGGTTTAAAAGTGAACAAGAGATCATAGCTGCTTGACAAAGACCCCAAGATACAGGTACAAGCCATGGCAAGTCTTGAGGATTTTAATGAGGTGTCAAAATAAATATTAAAGACATTCCTGATTTTATTTTAAGAAAATTATGGTGGTGTAGGCCTACTGTGTAGCCAACAAACACAACACCTCCGAGTATAAATTCTTTTGTGAAAGTCATAATTAGCTTACATCAATTGAGTGCTTTAAAATGGTCAATTTTAGAAAAAGTATCATTGTGCCAGATTTTCATGAGGGTCAACTTTGTTTTTGACTCCATACGTGCTCTTTAACAAACGGGTTGTTTCAAGAAATTGAGTACAGAACATACATGTTTACATGTACATGTAAGTTAATTATGGTAGACCTACTGATATGACCTACTTTAATGTCTTCCATTTTATCTCAAGCACAATTGCATGAAAGGCTGCCAGGCATAAAGAGTTTGTAGAGAAATGAGTAATAATCTTTGATAGTGTTTCGTTTTTAAAGCCAGGTCAAACATTAATCTCTGGGCTTTTGGTATCTGAATATGAAGCAAATTTGACACAGGCATAAAATAATCTGCACAGTTTATTGCATATCAGTGAGATGTATTTTTGGTTTAAGGTTTTTAAACATAATTTAAGCATTAGCGGATTAAGTCTTGAACAAGATAAGACACTTCCTCCTTCCTGGTGAGCATGTTGTGTGGGATGTGTGGGATTTCTATTTTGCATTATTTACATTCTGATACATATAACATAACATAATAATTGTGTAAATACTCATATAAAGAATGTATATGGTAGGCCTGAATTCTAATGTTTGTACAACTGGAGATTAAGTTTTCATTAATTCTGGATGCAACTTTTATCATTAATGGAATAATTATACCCGGGTAGAGTATCAATAATGTATGGGATGAGGTCAAATCGAATCCAAATTAGCTTCCAGATATTGGTCTGTCTCCTCACTTATCTGACAAAATCCCGCGTTAAGTGGTGTCTGGACAACCAATCATATAGCCACTGCCTCATACATGGTAATTATGATAAGTAACGATCTTCTGATTTTCTTTAGCGGACCGTTTTTTTCTGGCTGTATATCTGACAATTTCAAACACTACTTTTAGATGTAAATGTCAGAGTTTGTGTCGCCAATTTGTGCCACCTGGGACCGATTCCACAAAGAATTTTCGACAATCAAACAAAGCATGTATTTTGTCCAGTGATTGTCTTGCCCTTGTTGTTTTCAGTGACGCGATTCTAATCCCCCAATGAGTGAAATAATGTTATTAAAACCACAATCAAGTTTTTCAGAATGCTACTAATCGATTAAGCAGATTTCTATCTACATGTATTTAGGTAATTTTTACATTAGAACAAACTTTCATTTCCTACATGTACATTCAGGCCTTCTGTAATGAAAACGTTGATGGTAATTGTACCAATCCTGGGATAATGAAATTGTCAACTCAGTTGGGCAGAATCATCATAACACAAATTATTCAATACAAAGTACATGTAGTTTTAATTTGCCCGTTGGATCATATTGTGTGGTTAAGTATTTACTCACAACTTGCTGTTAACACAGTTTGTAGATGTAAGTAGTGGTGATTATATACTATCCAATATTATATTCAATTTTTTACATTTTAATATGATTTCTGAATTATGGACAATGAAAACATATAGAAAGGAGCTGGCCTTGAGCTTTGGAATCACTTCCCTAGAACAGAATTTAAACCAAATTGGCACCATTTTTTAAATCAAGAGATATATTTTTTTATACACAATGGGATTTCAAGGTTCATAGTAAATTGCAGAATCAATTTTCTTCAGTCATTTACATATACATGTAGAAGACGAGTGGAAATTGTGCCAGTAAAACGGGAATGACTATCTAATGATCTTTCACAGTAGTGGAAATTTTGAATTTGACAATTCTTATCAAGTAAAAAATCTTTATGTTGTTGTGGTATCTGCTGATAAGCATTGTGTTAAAATAGGAAATGTGAAATCGTATGCATTATATTTTTGGAGCCAAGACCGTATAAATTATTTGTGACTTTAACAGGCAACACGTTAAATAAATGTACTTCTTAAAACACAAACTCCTGGACTATTCTTCAAAGCCGTAAATGCTTATCTACAACTAAAACGCTAGTATATGGAAGAACTTCACCTGTTTTTGGTAATGTATTCAGCCCTATAATTAACTAGGGAAGCTAACGGCTTCTTTTTCCACAACTGGTCTTCCAAAACTTAAGAATTAGTTTTCCTGGCAGATGTCTGTTGTTATTAATGTAGAATTAAAAATGTCAGTTTTAAACTGTTGAAGAGAATGTTTTTGATTGTTATTGGATCTGTTCTAATGTATTCCAAATTATTATGTATTACACAGGTAGTGTAATTTTGATTATTATTGTTTATTTTCTGTTGACCTAAAATCTCCTCTGTTATATTGCCAGCATCAAGAGATAGCTTTTAATGGTCAAAACGATAATAACATGAAGTTGACCTGTTTCTGTTGTCAGTGTATTACGACTTGTGATTGGCCTGTGTTGGGCGTACTCCACCCATTAGGCTGGCACACCGTCAAACGAGTGAAATAACCTTAAGTATGGCGGTAAACCCAAGGGGTTAGCCAGAAATCAAAAGTATGGTGTCCAAAATGGTAATTATGCTTCACTTTTTAAGTAGCTTGGTGTTCAATTTTAACAGTTTCTCCATCTCCTTCATGTTAAAGTTTCTTAACACAGGGTGTCCAAGTAAGGCAATTGTTCAATTCAGGGTGTCCATTTGGACGGGTGGACACTCCTCTGCCTAAACCCTTGGGTAAACCCCAATCAAACAAATAGACAAATGAAATCAATTATATTTATTTTGTATTTCAAAAGATTAATCACACTGCCACCAAGATATCAAATAATTGAAACCAAAGTTTCCAAATCGATCTAAGGCTGGAGTTGTGTGTAACTTCCACGTGTATCAAGCTATGTTCAAAGCAGGTTACAACATGGTTTATATTTTACCGATACGAATATATGCCAAAACTGTCATCTAGATTTCCATAACTGGATGTTGTATAAATTCGGAGAACAGCGTGAATCTTAACGGACGACAAACTGTTATCTGTGTTGTTGTTGTTAAGTAGCCTACAACCTTGACTCACTCGTAAAAAAATAATGTCTAGATCTTATCCGATTTCCCAGAACCCAAGTTTGTAACCAAGATATAATTTCTCGTTTTTAGTTAAATTATACATACTGGTTAATATGATTAAATATGCCTTCCTTTACTTTGTCGTTGCAGGCTATATAGGCCTAACACTAACCCCTAGTGGCCACATAACAAAAAATGAAACCGAGAAATGATCATGCGGTCAGAATAATGTTGTCAGAATTACACTTACGTAGGCTACTTATATATATAATGTATATTTATTTATTAGAACTCACTTGTTATTAAGTATTAACTGCTATAGTTGACGAGTTGTGATTTGTTTTGCTACTGCTTGTATTATGAACATGGTGCTATTTATCATCTAGCCAGGGAACACCTAATATAAGCCATATTTTCTGTAATAAAGAAAAATTCTTTGATTTGTGTCTTGTTTTCAATCTCATTTACCATTTTTATACCTTGCCCAATAATTGTCATAGGGATATTGTCGTCGTCATGCATGTCCGTCCATTTGTATTTTTTTTTTTTTTTTTGCCGCACTTGAATCCCCAAATTTGGAATTATGATGCATAATGAGATCTCAAATTTGTTTAATTCCGCTTACTTTTTTTAATTATTCGAAATTGCAGTAAAGAGAGAGCTAGGCAAAACAATTGAGTTACTATTTACTATATTATTTTGTCACTAATAAGCATGCCGAATTTCACGGGTGTAGCTCAAAGGGTTTTCGAGAAAACAGAGTTGGAAAATTAAATTTCGACAAAATTTGAAGTGCTAGAAATCGTGCAAAACCCATCCAGCTGTACACTTGCAAAGAACAGAATCACATTTTTCTAACTTAAAATTAAATGACTTCTAACTGGAATTTTTATAATATTTTTTGTACAAAATGAATTACAAAAACAGAATGTTCTTATAAAGAAATGGACAATTTTGACCCTCGAAGAAGTTGTCCATCGTCAACGTCAACGGATGGCAATTTACATAATTATGTCCCTTTCCCAATTTGTTTTTTTATATTCATGAATATTATCATTTTGTAACCATGAAGTACCATCTAGCATTTCTTACTTTGGGATACACCCGCGCCATCACTATCTTTCCAGAAAGTCACTGAGGCGGAGCTCTAATTTTAGCCACTGTAACGACAAAATCCAGCTGCTTAAAAATTTGAAAATGTCCAATGGGGGTCAAATAAAATGGGACAATTTTTTTATTTAGGAATAATTTAACTTGTTAGTATCTTTAATAATAGTTTACATTGATCTACAGCTGAATGACACCATAGCATAGTCTAGCTGTATTTATACAGCTGTAATTTGCCTGGCGACGACCGCACAATTTTCGATAACTTGTCGAATATCACTACAATCAAAATGGTCCTGGTTTATGACCAAGCGGTCTATACAATAGTCCATACTGTGACCACGTGATTACCTACTCCCAGTATCCTCGAGAACAATATCTGTTTTCTCGGCGGAATTCCATAATACAGGATCATGTGGTAAATATTTTTGAGAGCTATAGTATAGTAAAGCTATAAGTTGTGTATATGAATTTTTGGTTGATTGAGTGATATGACGGCGGTGTATTCCAACAATAATTGACACTAGCTCAACCAAGATGTGAAGCATTCCAATGATGTTGAAAAGTTAATTTTCCTCCAGTGCTAAGTAAAGACAGTATTGCCACTCCTCAAACAAACTGCCCTTAGCCAGAGGGGGCTGTCCAACGAACACAGCTTGGTCCAGTTATGAAAATCTGTTGATTAAAGTGTCAAAATCCTGATACATGAAACTATGCTTAAATTTAACATTCGGATTAACGGCGTGTTTCGATACGAGTGATAAGCGGCTTTCTAGTCCCTTCGCAACTGTAACCCTCTTTAGGTAATGGTGTGATTGTTACATCATTTGTGCTTTGTTTAAACCTTCACAACATCTTTAGGAGTACAGCTTATATGTAAGTCTTTTACATTTTCCATTAACAATTTGTAAACTGGGTACCTGTATTTTCTTGATAATTTTCTTCTTTGTTTGCAGACTGTTCAGCTTTTAAGAGCAGTCTGTATTCAGCGTCATGCCATCGTAGATTGTTATGCTCACTCCTCACGATCTGAACCCCACGTTTCACAAATATAACAGCGTCGCATTCTGACATCAACTGAAACAACAGGAAACATTGTTAGCCAGTTCCTAAGTTTTAACTTGTTTTCAGCTTTTTGTTATTACATTTCCTTACCAGTTTAAACTTCTTTTGTATATTCTTGGTGTTATAATTTATTTTTAAAAAGTATGTACAACAACTTGAAATCGAGGTTTAAATCATTTAGGATTATATGAGACATGGTGTAATGAGGAGGAAGCAGCCCCGGGTGTTGATTATGCCCCGACCGTTAGAACTGCCCTCAGATCCTCTTCATCTGTTTAGCCCTCAGTCTACCAATGGGAAGATGAGCCCTTTATGTAATGTATCAGAGGGCGAATGAAGATCGTACTCCGAAAGTGAACCATACAAATAGATCAATGCGTGTTTATTGTTAGCAATAACTCATTAAATTGGTTAGAAACCAGTTTCCCTGGTTATCACATGCTTATTAACAGAGGTTTGACACAATTTACAACAAAATCCTTATAATCTTTTAAATGGAAATGTCCCTATATAGGCCCTACGGTTAATACAAAAACTTCTCGGATTAGGTTTTATACAGTTTCATCGGCTAATTCCGATGTCATTAGGGAAAGGTACAAACTTCGCTGAGTATAAGCTTACCTTTACTTTATGCGTGACCAATATAACAGTTTTGTCTTTCAGTGCCTCTTGGACACATCGTCTGAAAAGACGATCAGCCACGTAGTTATCGACAGCGGAGAAGGGGTCATCGAGAAGGTACATTTCTCGGTTACTGTACACAGCTCTGGCCAGACTGATCCTCTGTTTTTGTCCTCCACTCAGATTCACACCTCGTTCACCTATCTATAGAGAATGCTTACGTTGGGTTTTCAGTTCTACTTTTATGATATGATATTGCTTGTGGTGAACTATGTACGAATATCAAAATTCTTTGGAGCTATTTAGGTTCGACTGAGGCATACAAATCTGACAGTTATTTTTATGAACAGCATGTTTGAGCATCCGACTCAATACATAGTTATCGATATTTTGTGGCCCCTCAACTGTACAATTTTGTACTAACAATGTATTATGTCTAAGACAAGAAAATTATATACGAAAAACGAAACAAAACCGTTTTTGGCAGTATAGATATCAAAATACATTCTTACGTTTACTCCCCTTTTACACGATCCCCTCCAAATAGGTGTTTGAATTTTATCAGTCAAATACAGTATTAATAAGGATGCAGATCATTATTATACAATTGTGTATCACCTCTGTATTTTCTCCTCCTGGTAAGATGCTGATGTCTTTCCGCAAACAGCACACATCTAACACGTAGCGATATCTGTCAGAAATATTCAATCAGTGTTTATTTTAATTACTGTTATTTCTTATGTGAGTGGAATACTAGGATTTCCGTCCCTCATAATATTGATATTTCACTGATATTAAATTCCTAACTAAAGGTTTTAATTTTAGTCACAAATT
Organism: Mopalia vespertina; assembly: GCA_030265115.1. Taxonomy (NCBI): domain Eukaryota; kingdom Metazoa; phylum Mollusca; class Polyplacophora; order Chitonida; family Mopaliidae; genus Mopalia; species Mopalia vespertina. Next base: position 13,721 of record JAQQZZ010032940.1, on the reverse strand, counting down.
ACTTAGATAAGTGCACATAACAGGGAATTGTCAGTTATTTTAGGACAAGGCGAAGACGGTACAGTTTGAATACAATACAATTGCTCTCGTTAATAGTTGAAGGTATAAGCAGCTTGACGCTTTGCCTCTGGCGGGTTATCTCTTTCACAACTCCCTGGAGCAATATGTATGGCACTATAACGTTACCACACCTCTATATATTATACAAAAGAGACAGATGACTTTATCATTCGAATACTATTAAAATCCGTCATAAATGGTTAAATGTATTTTGTCTTTTACACGGGAATCAATTATAAATCACCCAGTATGAGTATTAATTACACAATTACACGTACTATGCTTGTGGCATGTTCGGGCAACGTAAGCTTGGGTGATGTACTCAACATTTCCCCAGAGAGGGCAAATCACAAACTCAACCATAGTTAGAACTTTGGTGAAGCTTGTTATGCTACCTGTGGGTCGCTGGATATAGTCTTTTCGGTTTTCAGTTAGATATTACAACATTGAAGAAGTAATTCACTAACAACATAGGGTAATGCATATTCATTTCAATTCAGATCTAGAACAGAGCTTGTCTCGCAACTTGGCAATTTATGCAAGCGTTCTGACCACTTGTAATTGGATTGCCTAAGAAAATCAAAAACGACCTGAAACACTGATCATTAACAAGTGTTTGTAAACAATTAACATCAAAATTCAACTTGAATTCATAAACAAGTGTTATCCTTACAATATAATTCGTTCACATATTTGTTTATAAGAACAATCTGCGTTGCACGATGACATTCATTAGAATTAAATGATTCGCCATGTGAAAGCTGTATATGAGTTAACAACATAATGAATCATATACCTATTGTATTACGAAATATAGCTTATATATATAAGTTATAGTAACACACTACTGACAATTATTGTGCAGTGTATATATATCACCCACAACTAGGACACTAAATACATCGCGTCCTTTGAGGACTGCAACTAGATTTGTTTTCTCTACTCTGATGACAATTTACGCTGATGCTGAATAATTTTATCATCGATCAACCAAATTCGTTGCGTACAAACCCGTACATCCGTGAAGTTTCTCCTGTCACAAGATGTCACTGGTAGGCCTTATAGAAAATTCAAACATGGCCGCCTTCACTTCAAGTTATCAAATTTTATTAAACACTAATTGTATAAATTGATTAATGGTTGACACAAATTTAGTTCAAAACATATCTGCTTTACAATCACCCAATTATGATAACGCTAAAATAGAGGAAACATCCTTTTTGCAGCGTCATTGGCCATTTCGATGTTGCTGAAATCTGCGTCGTCATGGCAGCATTAGATATCAGGTGAGGTCACCCAAAAAGCAACTAAAATTCGTGTCGAGGCAAAACTTTTATTCTAATTGTTGAAGTGAATAGATTCACCAGCCGGATATTAGTAATATACGTTTTTCTCAGGGTGTACGGACTTTTATTACCACCGTGCAAGCTCTTACGCACCCTTCGCCTACGGCTATAGGTAAACAACTTTGCAAGACGGTCGAACGTAAGTCCTTACCTCCTTTAGATAACGTCAATAACACATATTATCTCTGACTGCTCCCGATTTTTTAATTGTGTCATCTCGGTGCGCGTTTCTGTGTGTATTCAACGTTACCTTTGCTCGTTGTAGCTGTAACCAAAGAGGATATTGTCCTTCACGGTAGCGTTGACGACCCAAGGTGTTTGTGGAAGATAAGCGACCGTCTCGTTCACTTGATATGTCCCCGAAATCAGATGCATCTGTATAAATAAACACTGATATCAGATCCATAAATCGATGAAATATCGTTACTAACCGTTGTGTCGAGGATTTACGTTAACTAAGAAAAGCAGTCCTCTTGTTCTAGTTTCAAACAAAGGTATGATTTAAAGTAAAGCTTATGCTAGTGGCATTTGTTTCTCGGATATAGTTAGACTACGTTTATGACATGAACTAAGAATATTTTATCAACAATAACTTTTTCCACTTTACAGCTGTAGATTTGACAACATGCATACTGTCAATATAAATCCTGTTCAAGGGTATGCCTCTTGCCGATATTCCTAGTTCTTTGTCGACGAGACTAAAAGCAAACACGGCAGCTTCTAGTAGTTTGGGTTAACAAAGCTGAACAGTTAAAAACGGTTAGGTTCCACTTCACAATATTTGATGTTTGTTTAACGTCTAAATGAGTATGATTCCGTCTCTTTATTGTAATTCATCATCCATGTTAATATTAGCCTATTTACGGTTTGTTGCATTTAGTTTTTACTGCTTCAAAAGCGATGATTTTCGCTTAAATACAAAATAATCAACTAGAACCAATCTAATACGGCTGAAAAGTGTTTCTCTACTGAAATTTGTTATAATATCTGATGGTTAAGTTGCTTTTAGAGGTAGTAAGAGGACTACATTGAACCAAGGGTTGTGTACAAATGTTCAATTTCCTTAGATTTTAGTCATATAAATGATATAATCTTGTTTATCAAATAGTCTGTATGCGGATGATTTAATAACAGGAGTAGCATAACAATAAATTATGTCATCCGTTGACATAACTGAGCTAAAATTTGTCCAACAATATTAGCGAATTAAACAATTAATATTGCCGAATTAACTTTTACTATCATGCACATGTCAATGACTGAAAAAAAATCTATATGTGTTTCCTCATCGCTGAGCATGAACACTTCCAAGAATCTAAAAGTTTCTGATATATGATTAATTCAACATCCGTGTACATACCCAACGAAAAGATTCAGATTTAGTAACTAGTGGTTCAGAAGGCAATCACCTACTGTACTATGTACAACACCATGGCAAAAACCCATGAAGAAAAGTTCATGCTTATTTTGCCTTATTGTGTCAGTAATAGATTTAGCGAGGCTATTGCCAATTCGACATGTTTGGTCGACAAAATAGCTGACAATAACATCCAGTTTCATAATTAATTTTGGTGACAATTGCTAACATCCTTAGGGCCCATTGATCAAAGTTGTGAAGAAAATATGATTTTGTTTCCAGTTTCCAAACGACGTAGAATATTTTCATATTGCTGTCATGATTTGTGATAAAATACTGCAGATAAACAGACTTTTTAGGCCTATCTCGATGTGCAAATTTGGTAAAGATGAAAGATGAGTCGCGTACGTCATTTCGATAAACTGTGGACATGACCTACATTCATGATGTCAATATTTAAGTCCAACCTTTAATAAATGCTGTCCTATTGTTCTATTGTGTTTAGCTTATATGAAAGACAATATATTTGGCCGCGAAAACAATGTAATACATTTCATTGCACAACATTACAGGACCGGACCGATTAACTAGTTTTTGTAACTATGGAAACCGTTATTTTGACAGATGGTCGATCTGGTCTGTTCACCTATTATTACTATAATATTAATTGTAACTGTCTATATTAAACTCTGACAATTTCTTTCTGAGTGTACTTTGCCAATGATTTATGTTCAGCAGATTAGCTGGATAATGAGGCAAACCTCTGAGCATATGCTACACAGAAGACGACCACACATAGTATTCTTTCCCTAGTTTAACTTACCCTTCCGAGAAATGCTTTTAAGAAGAGGGTCTTTCCTGTACCAATAGCCCCACAAACACCCACCAGACTGCCCTGAAATGTTAGGGTTAAAAAGGTGTATAATTATACAGATAAATACCGGCTTTATTATGCAATTATTTTTTAATAAGTTACGAGATTTGTCAAATATTCTTTGGGGCACGCAGATTAAATTCAGTTAAATGTAATCTATCTTGTAAGAACACACCAATCCGCTCCTTTCCTTTTCGTATATAAGTATAAAGCAAGAGGTGTCGATACAGTACAAAAATATATGACGTTTGTCTGTTGATTGATTGGGGTATAACGTCGTACTCAAGGATATTTCACTTATATGACGACAGATTGTCCACTTCACACTGGTTCTTGCCTAATTAAGGTGGATAATCGAGAGCAACCTCGTAAAAGCCACCTCAGTGATTGCCGAAGCCACATCGTATAACTCAATCATATACCTGATGGTCGACAAACGGACTCGATCCCGTGAACGGCATATCGATCGATTGATTGATTGATTGGTGTTATGCGCCGGGCTTAAGGGTATTTCACTTATATGACGGCGGTGTATTTAAAGTTTATCTTATTCCATTGCTAAGTAAAGACAGCATTGTTACTCTTCGAACAAACTGCCCTTAGCCAGAGGACACGGCACATCGAAGCACACGCTAACCACTTGGCCACGGCCGCAGGATGTATGACATATGAGAAAAACAAATAAGGTTGGCCTGGAATAGGAAATGTTGTATACTGAAACAATGTTGGTATTTTATAGTAACCTGAATTCGGACTATCCTCAAGAGTTAGAGAAGCACACACACACACACCAGATGAGCTAACTATTACGGGAAACAGTTTTATCTAGTAATGTCAAATATTAGTGCCATGATCTCTTATTGAGTTTTTCCGAATTCTGTCAAAATAAATAAATTGTTCACGAAACCACATATTCCGTGGTTGAAAGTACTTTTTGTATAAAATGCACTAAGAAAACGACATATTTATGCCATTCAAATTCGAAGAACCAACAATACTACAAGTATTACATCTCCATTCAACACAACAACACTATCCGAAACACATTCTTCCCAATGCCACCCATTCGTTGGTAGATGTTCCATTGAAAATGCACTAAAATAAAGATATGTTTATGTGCTTATGTGCTTTGAAGGGTATTTGACTTATATGACGACAGATTGTCCACTTCACACTGTTCCTTTCCTTATTATGATGGAAAACCTGGAGGAAACCCTGTAAAAACCACACCCGCGATTGCCGGAGCCACATCGTGTGACTGGTGGTCGACAGACGGACTCGTTCCCGTGAACGGTAAATTGGAGTAGGATTAGTAAGCGAACACGCTACAACTAAGCGACGGCCGCGGGCCCGTTATGTGCTTCGCAGACGTGGGTAAGATGGCTGTTTGTCACACGGTGAAGATTAGTTATACAAAAGGATTAAAAATACACTTGATGTTGAAAGCATTTTCCAGCCGCCGGAAATTGAGATCTTAACAAAATGTAGCGGAACATTGCAAGATCAATTGTTAATGGTTGCCTCGCGGGAAGAAGATATACGAGAGGCCGGCATGATCAGGACGCAACGGCACAGATTCCTATACATCTTCGGAGCATGGTTCTTTGCTACTACGCAAGTGTTTGAGTGCCTTTAAAATATAGTTGAAATTGAGTACCAATACCCTTCCGCACGATCCTCGCAAAGTATTTTACGCAAATCGTTCCATTCAACTCTGCCTTCAATACTTCCTCTTTTACATTTTTTTCTTATTGCACTAACTCACGCATTGGTCATATATTGACCAACGATTAGGAAATCCAATATTTCCTTAAGTGTTAAAACGTTAAAAAGTCCTCCAGAGTAGTTAGGATTAGCAATTGTATTCTTACGCTACTGAAACCATGCTCAATCCAAACTGTCACTTTTCCGCCCGCCAGATGATTATCCAAAGGGAGTCAGGTGTTTAAAAACAAGAACAAAAAAGATTTTGCTGGATTTAAACGTAGTGACTATACCATCATTCTACTTACAATATAGTGTGCTTATATCTAAACAGGTTTGGTGATGGCGCTTGTTTTATATGTCAGCAAGGCTTTTGAAGAAGTTTGGCACAAGGCGTTACTATTTAAATTACACTATAATGGGTATTCAATTTTCAACTTTAATTTTCAATTTATTTAAGGATAAGCCACACGGATTTTCTCCCTTGAAACATCATTTACAGATCAGTTACAGAGGTTGTTGTTTGCTATACATTTGGAAGGGTGTTTTTCATACATAATTCTGGCTTGGTACACAAACAATGGTTCATGGTAGATTTAATAGTCGAAGGACTCATCATCTTTTTAAATTTAATTAAGTGTCGCCAAAACCAATAGTTTTTGGCAAGAAATTCCATACGCACAGGTCTGTATTCAATATTGGCTCGATTGACCCATGGACCTGTTCTGGGCCTATTTTAAATATTTCTCAATGATATTAATGATGGTATAAAAAGTACCATCAATATTCATGCAGACAACCCATCTCTCGCGGAGCATATTTATAAGGGACGTAACTGTATCTGAAAGTATACTAAAAACATAATTAACTCCCTTAAAAGGCTGGGCCGAAAAATGACTTGTGAAGTTTGTTGCAAGACTGTTTACCTATTTATATTTGTAACAAAAAAGCAAACCCTGCTCGTCAAAATCTATATCTGAACAATGTTGATGTGAAGAGCGTTCGGTCTTATAATCATCTATGCCTAACTCTTCAGATCTATGGAAATTAGGACGAATACATAGGACACATGTAATAAGAAACTTTTCGAGGTAACTATCTCCATCATCAGAGAAATAGCAATGCAAGTAGATAATGCGTATATGGCTCAACTAACCAAAAATGGCTACCAATGGGAGAAAGAACACTAATAACAGTATTTTAAATAAAAGCTTAAATGAGGTAAGTGCGTAGTCCAGGTTAACTAGAAACAAAAAATACAAAGGAATATGGACAAAAGGCGATAATTGAAAGACGATATAGAGCATAATTTAACCATGAAATAAATACAACAGGTTTGAGGAAATTGTGTTTAGGTTTCGTCGAAGTCTGTTAATGTGACTAGATTCTTTCATTGTGAAAAGACAGTCAGTAGGGTAGTTGCAATTATAGAGTAGAAAGCTATGTGTGGGTTGTGTTCACCAAATGCTGAATTCGTATGAATAATTTTAGAAAATCTACTGAGAAGAATGTCATCCAGTATATATTGGTTAAACGATACGACATATTCAAGAGCGAATTTCTCAAGTTTTCTCGTTAGATTTGTTATTGTTTCCGATATTTCTCAAGTTTTCTCGTTAGATTTGTTATTGTTTCCGATATTTCTCAAGTTTTCTCGTTAGATTTGTTATTTTTTCCGATATTTCGTTGTCTGAGATTTTGTTGTCCAATTCTTGAAAATCTGTATCATTCGACAAATTCGGAAACTTGACGCTAGAACTATCGGGTGAATCATACAAAGTTGTACAGTATTTATGTAGGGAATCCAGATCCAGAGGTACAGTTTTCTTCTTGTAAATAACATTTCAGAAACAATTGTGTAAAATATGTGTAAAACATTTAACACTCTTCCTTCATGTTTGTCCAAATTGTTTCTTACATTGCATTATCATTTTTTATACTGTCTTAGCGTTATATTATTCCATTCTATCTATCTAGTGATATATGCCTACTAAACAATCTAAGCTTATCTAGATATTGTTTATATTAACATAGCTGCTTAAAGAATTGAAATGGGAACCACTATATGTTCGATGTAGATCTCATAGGATAATTTTATTCCGTGAAATAATAAACGCACCGCCTCCTCCATATGTTCGGGAATAAGTTACACATATACACACCATTGAGACGGACACATACTACATGCGTAATCACGAAACTTTTTCGACTGTTCAAATGTCGACTAAACATCTTTTCTACTTCTTTCGTCCCTAAAACTACTGAATAATGAAACAATCTACCCACCACCGAAAAATGTTTATCTATGCTAAACTTAAAAGATTTCATGTCTGTAAAGTCGACGATTTGGATAATATTTACGATTCCTATAACAACTATACGCCAACCCTTCATTGTATAATGAGAATGGAACTGAACGCTGTCCATGGCGATATGTTTTAACACAATATTATTTCAGATAATTCTTGTGAACGCTGTGGACATTTCCGTGAAAATTGTCATCATTATTTCTTAAAATGTCTCGTATATGCCACTCAACGGAAGCTTATTTTCATACAATGAGTTAGCTTTATAAACCAGAGTCTGAATTATTTATTATTAATTCCAACTGATTCAAAACATATTTTCAAGTTAGTAGGCCTATTATGTGGTTCAAACGAAATTAGTATTCAAAATAATTATATATTATTTGACTGTATCCAAGAGATCATGAAAAATACAAATAGAAATAGTGTCCGTTAGAGCGATGTATAGGCACGAACGTTGGTATAAGAATATAACACAAGCCGGCAACGTAATAAGTAGTATAGAGTGATCACATCGAGTCATGTTAGCTATTACATAATAAGGAAGGGTTCAACATTACCAAGTACTACTTGATTACTACATAAATAGTAGTGCGGTATCGTTTTGATACCGCAATACTATTTATGTAGTAATATTTTATTACATACAAAGAAGAAATGTACGTTATTGAGTACTAAGTTGCGGGTGGTTAGCACCTTAGTACATGATAAGTAAGGGCTCAATGTTATGAAGTACTAAGGTGCGGGGCAAGCAGCGTTCGTGACGTGACGTGACGTCACGGGTTGAGCATGATGGCGTCGTGAGGAGTACATGGCAAGTGTGTCGTCTGCCCGGGATGACAAAGAAGAAATATACGTTATTATGTACTAATTCCGACACCTTAGTACATGCTAAGTAAGGGCTCAATGTAAATGAGTACTACAGTGGCTGGCAGGCGTCCTTGACGTAAACTCACCGCGCTCCCAGTGGGAATTCGTCACCAAAATCACATGGTTTACTGGTGGTAACCTGGGGAAGTGGTAGATACACGAGAAAACCACATGAATACCACGTGGTCAATATCTTGTGGCTGGATCCACCAAAAAAACGTGTGAATACCACGTGGTTAAATTGTCGTGAATGGAACCACCGTAAAAACATGTGAATACCACGTGTTTAAATCGACGTGAATACAACCACACAAAAACATGTGAATGCCACGTCGTTATTTTTCCGTGAATGGAACCAACATTGATCCTGTAAATACGCAAGTATTACCTGCCTAGCCCGTGCTGGTTCGGTTCACAATACATACACATTTTGGTAACACATTTTCCGATCGTAGAATAAATTCCCCGTTATCAGCTTAAGACTGTTCCAACATGAGGTGACGGTGAATCAGCAACCTTGGTTATGCTGCTTATTTAATCTGAGGAATTGTTGTGATTGCCACTTATGACTCCAGTTGTCGTTTTTGCTTGAAATATTTATACATTGGTTCATCTTCAACGTCAAAATCATTGCAAAACATGTGTTTACATCAGTCTTGTTTATTTACACTGCGTAACCTTCATGCATAGAATTAATTTCATCAACACTTTTTTAAACCTTTGACCCAAGGCACCCATTGTCGATGTTAGTATATAAGACTAATATCCTCTTTCTCTATTTAAAGCGAGTCAACTCCCAGGACCCACTGGCCTCAACCCGCGACGTGATAAAGACGTGAACATATGACGTGTTAAAGACGTGTACTACTTTTGTGCATATCCCATAGAAACATACAAGGTTATAGACGTGGACAATACCTGTGTATATCCCGTGGAGACATTAAATGCTTAAGACGTGTAAAATTAATGTATATATCACGTGCAAAACTACGTTTTAAAGACGTGTAAAATTGTTGTGAATATCTCCTGGAAAATTCACGTGTTAAAGACGTGTACAATTCTCGAGTATATCTCGTGGAAAATGCACGTCATTCTCCGCATGATTACCACGTGGCAAATTCTCTTCTTTTACACGTGCATGATTTCCACTAGTTTTGCCCGCTGGGCTGAAACTTGTGTATGTGTGTATAATGTTGTTGTTGTTGCATGACATTGCAGAAAAAATGAAATTATAGCATTTGCTATCACTTCATAAGGAAGAGTTGTTACTAATCATGTAGTGGGAAGCGGATGGGTAACGGCGTACGACTGACTGAGGAAGGGTTGACCCAGCGGCTGTCATGGGGTGGTGTGGATGTCTTCCCGTGATGCTTTGCGTGTCATTGTGGGGAAATCTAGGTCATTTAGGCTAGCATTTGCTATTACATCATAAGGAAGTGTTGTTACTTATCATGTAGTGGGAAGCAGATGGATAATAGCGCTTGTTTTAAAAAGAAAGGGTTGACCCTAAGGCTGTCATTGGGTGGTGTAGGTGTCTTCCCGTGATGCTTTGCGCGAGATGGACTCTTGCGAGAGTTGACGAGAAGTGCCGAGACTGGACATGGGGTGCTGTGGGGTCACAACGAGTGACCTCCCTTTATGACTAGGAAGGGTTGACCCTGGGGCTGTCATGGGGTAGTAAAGGTGTCTTTACGCGTCATTGTGGGAGAATCTAGGTCATTTGGGCCAGCATTTGCTATTACATAAGGTAGCATTACTTATCATGTAGTCGGAAGCAGATGGGTAACACCGCAGTACTAAAAAAGGAAGGGCTGACCCAAGGGCTGTCATGATAAGTAACAGCCCTTCCTTATGTTGTTATAGCAAATGCTAGCTCAAATGCCCGGATGAACGTCGCAGCACAGCGCCATCTATAATTTTTACTCATCCCACTTCCCACTACATCATAAGTAAAAACTCTTCCTTATGATGTAAGAGCAAATGATAGCTCAAATGCCCGGATGTCAACATCGCAATGCCATCTATAATTTCATTGTTCTTGCCATGTCAAGCAAGAACAACAACACCATACACACATTTCAACGCGGTGGCGTCACGTCAACAACGCCGGCCAGCCACTTTAGTATTCAGTAACATACAGCCCTTACTTAGCATGTACTAAGGTGCCGGAATTAGTACAATGCTTCATCGTCAGTAGTCTGGGATCATTCCAGCCAGACGACACACTTGTCATGCACACCGGTGACCCCTCACGACGCAATCACGCTAAACCTGTTCGCCCCGCACCTTAGTACTTCATAACATAGAGCCCTTGCTTATCATTACTGAATAACGTACATTTCTTCTTTGTATGTAATAAAATATTACTACATGAATAATAGTGCGGCATCAAAACGATACCGCACTACTATTTATATAGTAAACAATTAGTACTTGGTAACGTTAAACCCTTCCTTATTATGTCATAGCAAATATGACTCGAGTTGCTCACTCTATACTACTGTAATACTCAATTTAAATGAACCACTTAATGCGTACATGTATGTTGATTCTTGCATTAAGCAAGCGAAAAAAAAAGCATAGTCTTATATGTGTTAAAGTAAACCAATGTTTGGTCAATGCATGTAATTTTTTCTCTCGTTGTTTCTTTCTTTTTATTATTCAAGCTGTAGGGAATACTCGTAAAATAAATCTACTATTAAAAGAAGTGAGTTGAAAGACTTATGGGTGCAGATGCACTTTCATTAAGATTGATGATCTTGTTTTATTCACATGGTTTAATAATATTTCATCATATTTTAACTGATGACATTTATGTCAACATGAACGTTTGAATTGCAAAAGCTTCGCGATTTAATAGCAATATTTAAAAGCACACCGGTTCAATGAACATTATTCATTTCTAGATGTGACACTAATGGGTTTAAGTAAATTTATTAATGTGCTAATTTGAATTGCCGAAGATGTATGGAATAAGCTTCTTTCGTGTCCTTTCATTTTAATGATGTTACAAAAATGCAAATTACATTTTTCAAATGAATGCTAAATAAAACTTGACAAAAAAAATAATCATTTATAAATGTAGTTTATGCCATGAAAAAAAATATGGATTGTATAAGTTGAAACGTAAGATAGGTAGCCTTTTTTAACGACACCGAAGAACACAATTTTGTCTTCTTAATCACTAAGACGCAATGGGTGCTACACGTGTCTCTGGTGATTTCAATCGCAAGAAAGTATTGAGTTGAATTCATCTATTTGGTACAAATGTATAGCAGAGTACATGTAAGACCACCCATGATGCAGTCAAGGATACATTAGACTGCTGATTGTACGGAACACTAAGCTAGATTGAGACATCTTTGAATCTTGCTTCAACAAAATGGCTCCCAATACACGTACACATAGTATACAAAGCACGATAGATATAAAGTGAGTGTGAAAATACATAACACCACCAAAACCAGGTGCAAGACGCCGGTGAATTTGTTGAGTCTATAAATATTATAAACTATTATAAATAAAAAATTTATAATATAATAAAAGTTGATTTTGAAAACTTAACGAATCACATGTTGTTGACATGTATTTCTTATATCGTATTGTTGGTATATAATTACTAGTCCTCGTGTTCCATTGAATGCGTGATGTGTGGAACTGGACGACACTAGCAGTATAGTTTTATAAAGTCGTGTGTGTGTCTGTTTGTTTGATTGGGGTTTAACGTCGTACTCAAGGGTATTTCACCTATATGACAATGGATTGACCACTTTACACTGTCACGTGTCTAATTACGGTGGAAAACCTCGTAAAAACCACCCCCGCGATTGCCGGAGCCACATCGTGTTACTCACTCATATACCTGATGGTCGACAGACGGACTGTATCCTGTGAACGGTAAATTGGAGTAGGATAAGTAAGCGCACACGCTACCTCTAGCCACGGCCGCTGGCCCTAAAAAGTTGTTATTAAACATTTAACCAGAGCTGAATAAAAAGCAAATTACTACATGCGTTTCATAAATGTGATATCCGAATCACGAGTTTTGAGATTATATTCGTTCCATAAATGCCAATTTTGTAATAAGTTCAACAAGCAATCCGTAAGTACATGAACACGTCGCCGGGCTGGTGCCAAAAGTTTATTACTCTAACTGATAGGAGACGGTATCACCAAACTGTAGTTTAACCATGGTTGTCTGGAACTGTGCAGATTTGGATAATATTTACCACTCATAAACTAGTCTGTGTTAGTATTGGCGTTGTTAGTATCAACGAACAGAAAGTGGCAAACCAGGTCGATGCAAAGCTATATCCCACACGTGGAGATATGAAATAACGGTTTAATGGCTGTATCACACTAAATTTTACTAATTCGTTGGATTAATATTATATTGGACACTACTACGCAACAGCCAAACTTCGATCTCCAACATGGCAGCTGTTAAACGAAATTTAAAAAAAATCTCGAGTGAACAAAGTTATAGTCGAATCTGCTATCAATGTCTCGGTTTTTTAATGTGTTAGCAGAAAAGGCGTCTGTATGTCTACCAAACGTTTTGATTGCCTCTGTTCAAATTAGTTAAAATACAATTTGGAGCCACTCTTAAGATTTGTGCAGAAATGCTCTTAGTACTGTCTCCAAGCCCCTGGTTCCAATCTACTTAACCAGAGCAGAAAAAGACACTTGATAAACGATACTCATGTGCCCATGAATTTTTATTCTCTGAGTACGTTACTTGTGTACCAGTATTGCACATACTTGACTAGCTTAGTCTCGTAGCTCTATTCATTCGTACCTCATTAGAGCTACACCGATAGATAATGATTTTTCGGTCGGTATTTGGCCACCTCTGCTCAAACAAGTTAACCACTTCGCTCAGCTGATCGTGGATCTCTTGATGTTGGGCAATCTGCCTAAATAATACATCCTATTAATTTTAGCTCCAGGTGCCCACTATGGAGGCAGATATCCAAAGTCTAAGTCCGGCATCGACAAGATTTCGCTTGCTGTTTACAATAGCGGCCATTACCCATAATGCGCCTAGACGTTTAAACATGGAACAACCATCGTGAGCGAGAAACAAAATCTTGTCCATGCCGGACTTTGACTTTGGATATCTGCCTACATAGTGGGCACATGGAGCTAAAATTAATAAGATGTATTATTTAGGCAGATTACTCAACATCAAGAGATCCTCGATC
>JAQQZZ010032929.1:0-10671 GCA_030265115.1 Mopalia vespertina | reverse complement strand
GTAAATCATATACGGACGGAGAACACGATTTGTTTGCTATGTCCTGTGAACAAATGGTAAATCAAATACGGGCGGAGAACACGCTTTGCTTTCTATGTCCTGTGAAGAGATAGTAAATCATATACGGACGGAGAACACGATTTGTTTGCTATGTCCTGTGAACAAATGGTAAATCAAATACGGGCGGAGGACACGATTTATTTGTAATGTCCTGTGAACAGATGGTAAATCAAATACGGATGGAGGACAAGGAAGCATTCAGTCGGTATCTGAGTGATTTCTCTGATAAACTATGGATCCATATTGGACTCAAAGCTGTGTTAAATGTTACATGAAAGGTGATCTGGACAATAAACAAGAGCTGTGTGGGACTCAGTTCTACAGGAATAAGTCTAGCCTTTTTCTACCGTCAGCAATCAGACATTATCAACATACTTAATCATTATGATGTTAACAAGTAAGAAGATTAAGTAATTGTAAAGGACAATTACTGAGAGATCCCTCCCGTATTCCATCCCGGCTATCAGCCATGTGTTACGTTATAAGCAATTAGGCTATATATAATGACTAGAAAGTTTTTTGACTAAATATAGATGAAAAGAATTGGCATGCGTCCTCCCAAAATCGACGACTGGGAAATAGAGATTGTTTATGAAGAAGTAAGTTGTAAGATTTAGAGACTGGTCAGAGGTAACTTACTAAATTCATGGAACCTAAACCAAAGCAAAACCTTTGTGTCTCAGTGGTATTCCACACAGTAGCAACTCAAATCTTAAATAAAACATTAACCGATACCTCGACATCTATCGGTGATTCTTTCTGTACTGCATGCAGTGTTGTCCATTTGGGACTCCTGTGATAGGCATTGAACATGACCACGTCGTTGAGATTCCTGACAAGAACTATCGGAATGTGGATAATCTATTCACTATTTGTCATCAAAGATCCCATCCGTTTAACATAGGGAACACATTAAATGTTATCATCAAACCAGATGACCATAAGATATCAATACTAATTATTGGTGAGCTTTCAACAACAGTCCAGCCTGGTGAAGCTACCTCATTTAGAGCTGTAATTGGGGGATGTTTTCCGTATCAGTTAACATTTTAGTCTCCTTTGATCATCAGATAGAAACCCAGGGATAAAAAAGGCTTTGGCCGAGTGTGTTCAGGCAGAAATTACACTCGGGTAAAGATGGATGGTTTTAGATAATGATCAGAGATGTTCAGCTCTCAAAGACGTAACGATTTTTTGTGCTGATGTTAACAGGGAATAAGTTCCAATGCTTACATTATATTCGACAATATTTGACTTGTTATTCTTGTATTATGTTGTGTGGATCGACAACCATTCAGCAGATGACAAGATATATCTAAAGTCTGTTCATGTCCTACAGAAATTACGGAATCCATCTTGTCATAAAATGCCCTCTCAGAAATTACAGCACCTATGCAAAGTCTGTCCTTGTCATACATAAGTAAAACCACACTTCTTTGAGGACGTATAGAGCGATCAGATTCCGCACAACCACTCAGAGACAATTGAACGCTATCAAAGAGAAGGACTAGTGTATCATGTTTAATATATAAACTGGAAATAGTTTCATGTCCTGAGTTTGTGATAAATGTTCAGGGATTTAACTTTTTGTCTAATAAACTATTTACAAAAAAATCAAAACGATCTGATTTCGGATTTAATCCACGACTTACCAGACAACTAGTTATTGCGTATATCTGTTGGTTATATATTTATATTATTTTAAAGTAGAGAAAGAATATATCTGTATATATATTTTGAATAAATGAAGAGAGAAAAATTTATCTATATATATATTCATGTTTTACTTAAACCATATTTATACAAAATTATACAATTTCTGGATAACCACTTCTGGTTTTGTGATAGAACACAACGTTTCGATACATATGCCTGTATCGTCATCAGGTGTAAATTGACTATGCAAATGGCAAATAGTGCAAATGTCGTTCAAAACTCATATTTATACAAGGTTAAAATAAAAATAAGAAATATTAATAATACAGGTGTCTGGAATTGAGGATCGGATTTATCTAATCTTAGTGAGGATGAAGAAGGAGATGTGTATACTTATCGTTTGTAGATTATACTACTTATATAGTACGTACCTACCTTTATTATTTACGCTGATGTGACAAAATATAAACTACCAAATGAAGAGAGGGACTAGATAAGAACAAACACCGAAGGGTCGTTAACACGTGTACTCTATACAGCTATATATATTCTATTATTTCAACTCATCCTGAAGTATATAAAACCTTCCAGACAAACCAACGACCATTGATGAACCGTTATAACTTAATGTTTATCCATATGTTCTAGTAAGAATACCGCGTGTTTATCTTCTTTAGCTGGCCCGTATTCAAACTTCCGGTACAGCTGATGGAGGTTTCGCCATCAACAGACGACGCTTCACTTCTTTGATCCAATATAAGATAAAGGAACTGACAGAGCTTTAGCCGATTCTGGTCAAATTACCGCCTGAGCGAGTTTCAGGGAGATTTGGCCCATCGTATTACAGATGATAATATCGAAGTGGCTTAAATACCCGTTTCAAGAATAGCTAGTAAATTACAGTCTTACCGGTGTAGTGATACCGACCGCCTGAGAGCTCAGTACAGCCAAACGAGATTTCTCTACAAACACTTCTAAAACCCAATCCCATAGAGCTAAGCCACATCGATAAGTAAATAGATAATCGTATATATTCAGTTAAGCTAATGAGTGGTCAGCCCTGGCTAACACGGAATTGACGAATAGTATTGATTTCTAATAGGTTACTTTAGTAGGATAAGTGATCAACGGCAAGCTTAACGAGAAACATCTCCCATGCAGTCAACTGTATTGGATTTATAACAAATAGATATGTTTGTTACCACTTCGTCCATTAAACATAAATATTTTAATACTAGTTGATTTCAATTTTTTGTTCAAAAGACGGTAACGAACTCAAAGTATTATGTAATCAAAATGGCGTGGTTTACTTTATGGATATCACAGTGGCTGTTCAGGTGTAAGGACCCGATAGTACATGGTTTCCAAACAGGGGCGCAAACAGGGAATAACGTTATATTGTAATCCATATCACCTACATTGCTCTGATTAAGTTTAGTTTAGATTTATAAAAGTTCACTTCCCACTTCTGGTTCCATAACTAGTCGTGGTCTTCGCTATCCCTTATTTAATTTAGGAGACTGGTTGATGGTGCTGTAATAGGTGACAGTTGAGCAGGGTACCGTGGTGGATTGCATGCCACTTACCCAGTTAGCTAATTACTTCAGCAGGTATGTAAAGATGTGAAAAGGCTATTCAGTGGCGAAACGGATTCAGTCGTAGATAGATTATACCATCACATCTAAAGATGAATATGTACCAATAATGAAGGAGACGTAGAAGTCATTTTTGGTAAATTAATTATACCATAACATCTAACGAATCGATGGTGGAATCACACCATTAAATTCGTAAAATACCATTTAATGTTATAACTCCGTGTATTGTGTAAATGTATGCCCGTACTTCCGTAGGTTTACGGCGCCTTGTTTGTACATTCTTTAATTCCAACTGACGTGATCAGATGTAGCCTATGTCGTGGTGTAATTGGTACAATGCGTCGGCATCGTTTCCCTCAATCCCTTTCGGCAGACGCTATATATAATTTTTACCCATCACCTCTGTTACAAATAAAATCTAAAGCAGTGCCGTGGTTACCTGATTGAAACTCCATCGATTCATTTCCTTTATTACTTTTGTCATTAAAGAACACTGAATGTTTACTTCACATAAAATTTGGTGTTTATCTTGGAATTGAAATCTCAAAGTTCTCTCGCATTAACTGTATGTATAGACGTGTTTATATAAAGGCCACCTGGTTGGGGGTTTTGGACAAGGTGGACTTGGCATGCGGTTGGCCGGTGCAACTCTAGATCATGGGGATAAGCAGACGATTGTCTTCCTCTAAGACGACATGTACAGGCTTGTAAACGCCATTCGTGTCAATAAAAATCGCGAAGTCAAGGAAACGAGGCTTTCAAGAATCCAAATGATTAAAAAGTTTCGGACCCAAAGATACATTGATCTTAATGAGACAAGTTTGTCCAATTTTGTCAGTGGGGTTTGAATTCTACCAGAACTATTCAAGTAATCAGGCCAGTTGTACAGTCCAACTGGTTTCATCGCGCGCAAGTTTTACTTGTAGAGTGAAACAGTCTAGTTAACTCGCCTCTTCACCAGACGTTCATCCAATCAAATACAGGTGTTCACCAACAAGATTTGATGGCCGCGGGATCAACTTGCTCTATTTATATCGCGATTTGACCGCGAACCGCGGAAGTAATTTCCCATTTTATCAACATTTTGAAGACTACCTTGAATGCTGGATCACAAGTACTCCACACTCTCGCAAACATTCACTCTATCTTCCAGGATGATAACGGCTTCGATCGGAGATTCCTTCGCGGTGAAAAATAAACTAACTGAATTTGTTTATGAGTGCCAGCCAATCTACATTAATAAGCTGGCCAATGATCTCTCTGATTAGCTATAGAGACTCTGTAATAGCTTCTGCACACAAACTAGTTTTATCTTAAGGCCATGATGGAAAGTATTTCATACCAATTGTTAGACTCTGAAAGTTTAAACTTCCACAACTTTTCTTATTTGGTCATTTTTAGAAATACACAGTTGAATAACCCATCGTTTAGTTGAACCCCAAAATAGTCCATTAACACATTACTAAAGAATGACAGAGAGTTAAAAAGTAAACGGGCACATGTCCTGACAAAATAGATATCCTAAAAGCTCCAATCATCGATATATTACTCAGCATAGTGATTACATATTAAGCTTTCGACAATCAGACTAGGGGATCTTCCTGACAATCACCAATTAACTCAACAAATACACACCTTTGTGTAATCGCTCACTGTGAAGTGTGCCATACATACATTGCTTCTCTGGGTTTTCGGTCAACATACCCCTATGTAAACCGATTATCTCACTATGAAGTGTGCTTTGCGTACATTGCTGCTCTGGGTTTCCGGTCAACATACCGCCATGTAAACCGAATATCTCATTGTAAAGTGTGTCATACGTACATTGCTGCTCTGTGTTTCCGGTCAACATACCACCACGAGAACCAAATATCCCATTGTGAAGTGTGCCATACGTACATTGCTGCTCTGGATTTCCGATCAACATACCGCCATGAGAACCGAATATCCCATTGTGAAATGTGAAGTGTGCCATACGTACATTGCCGCTCTGGGTTTCCGATCAACATACAGCCATGAGAACCGAATATCCCATTGTGAAATGTGAAGTGTGCCATATGTACCTTGCTGCTCTGGGTTTCCGATCAACATACAGCCATGAGAACCGAATATCCCATTGTGAAGTGTGCCATATGTACCTTGCTGCTCTGGATTTCCGATCAACATACCGCTATGAGAACCGAATGTCTCATTATGAACTGTGCCATACGTACATTGCTGCTCTGGATTTCCGGTCAACATGCCGCCATGAGAACCGAATTTAGAGATCGTATGAACATCAGATGTAAAGATATTCGACAACTCCCGTACATTGCTGCTCTGGGTTTCTGGTCAACATATCGCCATGAGAACCGAATATCTCATTATGAATTGCTGCTCTGGATTTCCGGTCAACATACCGCCATGAGAACCGAATATCTCATTATGAACTGTGCCATACATACATTGCTGCTCTGGGTTTCCGGTCATCATACCGCCATGAGAACCGAATATCCCATTGTAAAGTTTGCTATGTGTGCATTGCTGCTCCGGGTTTCCGGTCAACATACCGCCATGTAAAACAAGTATTTCATTGTGAAGTGTGCTATGCGTACATTGCTGCTCCGGGTTTCCGGTCAAAATACGACCATGTAAACCGATTATCTCATTGTGGACTGCATTGTGTAACCATAAAGTACAATCTAGCTTTTCCATGCAGACTGCACACTTTAAAATAAATCCGCGCCATCACTATTTTATTAGGAAGTCACGAGACGGAGCCCTACTTTAAACCAAAGTTACGAAAAATCAAGCTGCTTAAAAATTTGAAAATGTGTTATATATATATGGGTCAACCTAAAATAGAAAAAAAATTGATTTAAGAATAATAAAATTTGTTAGTATACTTAAAAAAGAAATTGCATTGATCTACAGCTGAATGACATCATAGCATAGTCGCGATGTATTTATACGACCGCACAATTTACGCCATTTAAGCGAATATCACTACATTGAGATGGTCCAAGCGTGTGAACTGTGCCATACGCACATTGCTGCTCAGGGATTCTGGTAAAAAAAATACCACCATGTAAACCGAGAATGGTTAAATTATAGTTTTAAATTTGTTGTTTATGAAGTTCGTCGTAAATCACTCAGCGTTGTCGGAAAAACATGTGATAACTTCTAAAAATGCACTTTAATATTGAAATCTCGTTCAGATATAAAACAAAATATTTATAAATAAGCGCGTGGGGCCCTGTCTTGAATTATTTTAAATATCGCAAATCTCACAGTTTTATAGAGGACATTTATAGCTTTTTATCGTTTTGCCGTCAGCTAACACTACAACGCCTATAAAGGTACGAATGCTAAGGGGAACATTGCGTCTTGTGGCCATCATCTCCGTGTTTATGGCTACAGGTGTAAACCATTTCCTTTGAACTTGGGAGAATTTCAGAGAAAACCGCCAGTCTTCAGTCATAAATCGTAACGGTGAAAATTAGACTTCAACGAATCTCAGCTTTTAGAGATCGTATGAAACACCAGATGTAAAGATATTCGACAACTCCCAAGCAGCCACGATAGACCACGATAACATGGGTATCCCTGGTAGGAACCAAGGATTGGCATCAAGAACTGTGGAGCCCAGTTGCAAAAATAAAAGGGCGAACATCATGTTAATTTTCTAAGATTTAATTGTTTAAATTAAATAAAAACAAGTCTGCAAGTTTGTCTCATTTTAAATCAATCCTTTAGAAGGCAGTTTTACTAGATAAATATATAGACCTTCATTACACGGGTCCTAAATTCAATGAGCTTGGGGCTCACTCGGTCCATTTCGTGGCTGAAATATTAAAGCTGAAAACGTATTTCTAAATAAAGCAATGGAATAAAAAGTATCTCTATTCCCCCGCGTTTGTATATCATTTTGCCTCCCTCAATATAGAACGATAACTATGGATTTATGATATGGTCATACTTCCGCTGCAGGGCCATATAAAACATCCTTTGTTATGTATTTATATTCAGACAAAGTGATATGCATACGGGGGAAATAGAGATACTTTTATTTCATCTCTTCTTCAGCTTTAATATGCAGCCACTAAGAATAAGTTTATACAGACAACATTCGCAGGGATTCTATCGTTTCACCAGTCCTTGCAATATCCCCCTATGTAGAACTAAGTTATTATCTAGCACGTGACAGTGTGTTTCTAAATTGGGAAAAGAATTGGTGGAGTGAACGGCTCGGTTTATCTAGTTGTATATTAAAACATAGTGGTGAATTACAAGATTGTCTGCCAGAATCCTTGACGGGTTTGGTTGTTTGAAGGGGTGTTGTAGTTGCATATATAAGCTTCAATCCACACTTTGGCCAATGCATAAGTCACGTGCATGTATTTATAATTTATAACTGGAAATGAACATCGCAGTAACGTGATGATACTGTAGGAACGTATCATAATTTACCGTACACAATTACCATTTACATTAATAGTATAGTCCATTATGGTACCTTATCCAAGCATTAATATGCCCTCTCATTTGTTTAATGGTATGAAGTTAGCCTCTATAACGCATTTTAATAGACCAGAATGTTAACTATGCAGATGATATTAGCGATACCGTTTATTTAGATATATTACTTATATGACCAGAACTCCGCCAAACTACCAAATCTGTCATTACTATTCTATAATAGCATGATGTAGCAGTATATACGCTATAATCAGGTCTTGTAGTACAAGATAACGTATTGCCAAGAAATAGTAAAGGTTATTGAAAACCTGCAGGACTGTCAATCACCGGTAAATGACCAGGTAATAGAATTTAGAATTATGTGAAAACTACCGAGGACAATATCCTATCAATTTATGGTAAAACTGGGATGAAATGGCCTTCGGTATTGACGTCAATTCAGTCTTACAGAACTCATATCTCTATATTCACTGGCCTCGGGCTGTAATGTCAGAGAAAGCTGTTTTCTACCAAAAAAGGCGATAGGAATTTCTCACATAAGTATTTCGAGACTGATTCGCTAGAGGCAGTCATCTGTCTCGTTTCTTCATCCACTATACCTCCAACCTAAATTTTCCCGAGGAACAGTGTGTAATTGGATTTTCTATCCACTGTATAAGTAATAAACTTCCTCGAATGCGTTTGGGGAATGTCGACATAGGAGAGTGAATTGATATTAGTCAGCCAACAGGAGTTTAATTCCGAGTAAATTGGGCAGTGACGGCTGATGAGAGACGCATTCTGACCCTGGCTCAATAAGCTCGGCTGTTTACAGGTATCTCGGGTCAGAACACGTGACCGAGATTCGACGAGCTCTCACACACTACACTGAGGCTGCTGTCGCTCAAGTGATGCCATCTTATTGTAGGACCCATTGAAACCACAAGATCGATCAAGAAGAAGAGTTAATTTTCTCCAATGCCAACTTTTTTTGCAGACTGACAGTACATCGTCAGCGCAGACCTTTTGGAATTGCTTTTAGTCAATGATGTAACGAAAAATGAACCCCAGCCAACATTATTTGGATTGGATATCATACTTCTACTCTTCACCAGTCCGATCTCTTTAATGTTGCCAGCTTTGAACAGAGCGCACGATTTCATGTTCTCACATGGGTTACAGTATCAGGAGTAAAACTCTGTTCGCAATAATGTTACAAATGTACAAAAGATAAACAAACCATTCATGGACCTTCATCGCGTTTTCAGTTACACAACAATATGACATTACAATTACTGTAGATGTTCAAGACTCGGGACAAACAAATACATATTCGTTATAATACTCACGAGAAGACCATAAACAAACTGAGTTAGTTCCCTTACCCAGACAAGCAGAAAATGATGGGTTAAACGATAAAGAGAATTTACACCTCTGAGTAAAACTCAAGGGAAATGGCACTTGTATCAGCGATGAAATTTCAGAGTGAGTCTGCCAAATATGATACATCAATTGTAGAAGTGTATTTTACGACAATGTTTCTTTAGGTATCCGGAGATGATAACCATTAAATAAAGCAATATGCTGTTAATATATCATCGGGTTCAAATCCCGTTGGAGACAGAAAATAGTTTTCTCGATATATATATGAATATATATGATTTTTGATAATGTTATAATGCGTCGTTGTCCTACAGTAATATTTCATCAATGCTCGAATCCGCAAGCAGTTTTTCACAGCAGCAGATGTCCGCGATTCTGGTATAAGGCAATTATTTCGGTTGCTTATAAAGTTGTACCTTATTTGTGCATCGGACTACCGAAATAATGGCTTCATAATGAATATGTACTCACAAAAAGCTTAGTCTGCACAAATTCTATCGGTTTTCCGATTAAACACGAAATGAAAGGGACAGCCCACTTGACAATAGCGGACGTGAAAGGACTGCGTGATTATCCCCGTATTTAAACCTACCCTATGAGATACAGCGGTGAACGCTAAATCACTTGGGATTTCAGAATCAATTTGTCCGAAAGGTTGTTTGAATGACTGAATCGATAGTTTTGTCGGTAGTATATACGTTTCGGTAAAGATCAAAGGCTGTAGTGTCCATATACCTTTGATCCGATCTCGTCCGGCTTTGTTGAAAATTGATCAGCTATCACTTGTTTCCAATTTACCCGGAGTCCTTGGCTCTCATATCGACCCATGTCGCTCCATTATCAGTCCCGCTCGACTATCAATCAAACTGATATATGTTTCAAATCTCATGTATATATCAGAAAATAAATATTCTTATGCAATAATCTGAAAATAAATATTCTTATGCAATAATCAGAAAATAAATATTCTTTTGTTTTATGTCAGAAACAAATATTCTTATGTAACATATCAGAAACAAATATTCTTATACATATCAGAAAACAAATATTCTTATGTAACATATCAGAAACAAATATTCTTATGTAACATATCAGAAACAAATATTCTTATGTAACATATCAGAAAACAAATATTCTTATGTAACATATCAGAAAACAAATATTCTTATACATATCAGAAAACAAATATTCTTATGTAATGTTTCAGAAAACAAATATTCTTATGTAACATATCAGAAAACAAATATTCTTATACATATCAGAAAATAAATATTCTTATGTAATGTTTCAGAAAACAAATATTCTTATGCAATATATCTGAAAACAAAATTTCCTATGTAATATATCAGAAAATAAATATTCTTATGCAATAATCAGAAAATATTTGTCAAATAGTACCTTCCACAGATTTCTACTGCTAATGACATGTGAAAATACAATTGTTTTGAAATGCCTCACACCTTTTTGTCATGTAGCCAAAAGTAAACGTATGGATATGGTACAGTCGTCTAAACAACAAAGATAAATGTTATGTTAT
>JAQQZZ010032908.1:0-10672 GCA_030265115.1 Mopalia vespertina | reverse complement strand
CAAACACAGACAATAAATCATCATGAAACGTTCCAAACACAGACGATAAATCACCATGAAACGTTCCAAACACAGACTATAAATCACCATGAAACGTTCCAAATTCAGACGATAAATCATCATGAAACGTTCCAAACACAGACCATAAATCATCACGAAACCTTCCAAACACAGATGATAAATCATAACGAAACGTTCTAAACACAGACAATAAATCATTATGTAACGTTCCAAACACAGACGATAAAACACCATGAAACGTTCCAAATTCAGACGATAAATCATCACGAAACCTTCCAAACACAGATGATAAATCATCACGAAACGTTCCAAACACAGACAATAAATCATCATGAAACGTTCCAAACACAGACGATAAATCACCATGAAACGTTCCAAACACAGACGATAAATTACCATAAAACGTTCCAAACACAGACCATAAATCACCATGAAACTACCAAACACAGATGATAAATCCCCATGAAACGTTCCAAACACAGACAATAAATCATCACGAAACCTTCCAAACACAGATGATAAATCCTAACGAAACGTTCCAAACACAGACAATAAATCACCACGAAACGTTCCAAACACAGACGATAAATCATCATGAAACGTTCCAAATTCAGACGATAAATCATCATGAAACGTTCCAAACACAGACGATAAATCATCACGAAACCTTCCAAACACAGACAATAAATCACCACGAAACGTTCCAAACACAGACAATAAATCACCACGAAATGTTCCAAACACCGACTATAAATCATCACGAAACCTTCCAAACACAGATGATAAATCATCACTAAACGTTGCAAACACAGACAATAAATCACCATGAAACGTTCCAAACACAGACAATAAATCATCATGAAACGTTCCAAACACAGACGATAAATTACCATAAAACGTTCCAAACACAGACAGTAAATCATCATGAAACGTTCCTGACACAGACGATAAATCCTCATGAAACGTTCCAAACAGAGACGATAAATCATCATAAAACCTTCCAAACACAGACGATAAATCATCATAAAACGTTCCAAACACAGACAATAAATCATCATGAAACGTTCCAAACACAGACGATAAATCATCATGAAACGTTCCAAACACAGACTATAAATCATCATGAAACGTTCCTGACACAGACGATAAATCATCATAAAACGTTCCTGACACAGACGATAAATCATCATAAAACGTTCCAAACACAGACGATAAATCCTCATGAAATGTTCCAAACACAGACTATAAATCATCATGAAACGTTCCAAACACAGACTATAAATCATCATGAAACGTTCCAAACACAGACAATAAATCATCATGATACGTTCCAAACACAGACGATAAATCATCATGAAACGTTCCAAACACAGATGATAAATCATCATGAAACGTTCCAAACACAGATGATAAATCATCACGAAACGTTCCAAACACAGATGATAAATCCTAACGAAACGTTCCAAACACAGACAATAAATCCTCATGAAACGTTCCAAACACAGACTATAAATCATCATGAAACGTTCCTGACACAGACGTTGAAAAGAAGTGTTGATGTGTTTTTTGAGACACATCATGTAATATTTGGATTATGGATTGGAAATCAGAAATCGTGGATCTTAAAGGTGGTCATAAATACTTCCTTAAGTGTCTGTAGCCACACTTGTTTGGATTGTTGCTACTTCAAATGTTGTCTTGTCTGAAGAAAAAAATCCCACTAGGGTTTCATGCAGATTTTGTTATTGAAATTGTGTTTTTTTTTTATGTCGTCAAACTATTGCTTGATTTTTACGATAATCGCTTCCTGGTTGGTGTCACAGATAAGAGGACGTCTTATGATCCGTTATTGTCTGGGAATAAATTATCTTCCGTTCCTGGTGACAGACACGTAGCCTGTTATGTTACGTCATAGTATGTTACCATGTAACATGCCTCCGACCAACGATAAGAAATCTGATATCGATCATAGATTAAAATCGGAAATGATTAATCCTTACGGTAGACACAATCTCTCCGTCGATCGGCCATAGTTTATTTGGTATTTTCACTGAAAATAGTGCCTTGAGGAAACAAATACTACATGACGGGAAAAAATGCATTTGCTAGTTTCTTGTTTTGGGTTTCTTCTCAACGATTTCTAAATGCTCAACAAAATAACTTAATATTAGGGATAGCAATCCTTAACAAAAGGAAGCCCCTGGGGCCCATCATTGTCTCGTGAGGCTGTGTTTTACTTCGTTTGAAGTCTCGGTAATCATATCTATCGGGTAAAGTGGACTGTCTAATGGTAAATATTAGCTGAAAGACAACTGGGTAATAATGATGGTAAGTGTGTATTTTGATAAAACTAGACATACCTGAGCCTTTATGGCCACGCATAGTCACAGAGAATATAATTACGTCAGATGAAGTTGTTATCCAACAAAACGAGAACATATAATCACTTAGGTCGATTACAATAGGAAAGCTGTAAGACTGAACAGTTGACACAGAAAGAGGGCGCACGTGAACGTTATCGCCATGTAGGGCCAACTTAACATTTAATCCACAATAATCAATATCGATAAATGAATTAATTTTTCATGTATTGACATTAATTATTCATATATATTGATAAATCAGATTTAATAGTAGTTTGAACCTCATTATTCACTTTAGTACGTAGAGTATTATTTTTGTAGATAGTCTTGGGAGACCGCCACGCATTGTCATGGGTTTTATATCATCTGCGAATTCGATTGTTAAAAAAATTAATATAAGAAACGAAATGCTATTTAACATTTTGTCTAATGAAATTTATCATCTTTTAATGCCTTTTTTTTGTTGTAAAATTGAAAAATATTTAGAAAATCATATCGTGCTGATAACTTGTTCTGACGAGACCCTCACTTTTAAATGTGAAGAACGACACCACTGAAACAGCGTCTTATTAATTGTATACGCAGATGAATATTTACCTGTGAACGGCTATCATACCTTTATCAGTTTGTTTGATTGGGCTTTAACGTCGAACTCATGAGTATTTTACTTATGTAAAGACTGGCGTGATCAATGCGTAATTTGCGGCAAACCTGGAGACACTTCGTTAAACGCTCGGACATATCCGGTAATTTGCGGCAAACCTGGAGACACTTCGTTAAACGCTCGCACATAACCGGTAATTTGCGGCAAACCTGGAGACACTTCGTTAAACGCTCGGAGATATCCGATAGCGTTATTAAAGCAGTTTGGCTTCAGCAGCCCTTCATATAGAAACCCCAGTCACGTAACGATCAAAGGGAAAGTAAGAATATTCTAAGGCAGTTTTAGGGACGACTCAATGTTTTTGTTTTCATTTTATATCGACATGCCATTTGCTTGAAGGGACCAATTTAGCTATGCAAATGGCGAACATATGAGGGGTAGCTTTAAATCGTGCAGGAGAACTCATCGAATTACTTAGACAACGCTCTCAATAAATAATTGGCTGCCTGAAATGCATCAATCCGCCTGAATACTAGAGGCTAGTCAGCGTCTATTGATCCATTGTTCTAAGGACACTAAGAAGATAAGTGTCTCTGGAAACTAATAAAAGAACATATTATATACCTTGCCATGCTGTGGCATCTCACTTACATTGTCTAGACGCTCTATAATCTGCTTAAACTCTCTTCAAACAGCTTAACTAACTTATAAAGGAGACATCATTTCAATTTACTTTCTCCAAGTGATTATCGTTGTACGATGCTGTACACAGCCACTCTTTGAGGTCGGTCCAAAACAATAGCTTACGTTTTGAAACATTAAACCACACACTTGAAAAGCCCGAAAATCGTATTCGCAATATCCTTTTAGCAATGCAAATAATAACATTAAGGGTACTTGGCAAATATTAAAAAATCTTTCTAACCAAAGCCAAACTCCTACGATTCAGAAATCGTTTAATATTGACAATAACGAAGTATCAGATTTCTTCTGATTTCTACTTTAGTTTAATGACTATTTTATAACAAATCCTTCCAGAAAATCAAATATCAAATCAACGGAAAACAGCTCCCCTGGCCTTGATGACGTTCAGCCATGTACAATAAATGTGTCTCACAATTAGATCGGCCCCAAACGCCAAAATTACTAGTAAATCCTCCTCGTCAGGAGTATTACCAAATAAACCTAAAATAGTAAAAATTACCCCCGTCTATAAAAAAGGTGTTAGCAAGGACCTATATCAGCATTATCTTATCAAAGTTATTTGTCCAAAAAATATGAGTTCACTCTCTAGAGCATACTACTGTTATATCAAATATTGTTAACCAATTAGGATTCCAAACTTGCCCTTCTACTATCCGTACTTTTCCTAAACCGTATTTAATTTATTGCAATTTAGTTTGGGGAATCCCCTTACCAGACCCACTTTGTTCCACTTAATCTATTTTAAAAAAAAGAGCAACATAACTCGTCTAATTCTTCCATGAACCGATATACATTACAACGATTTAATAATTCTCACAATATTGACCTTTAACGTTTTCCAAACAAAATTTACAAAGGTATCTGATACACATCAATACCGTAAAGATGTATCGAATATAACCTTATATACCATGCCACAGTGAATTAACATTACACACGTGCAAAATCAAAGGTCTATCACAAGTCACCATAAAAAACATAAAATGTATCCAAAACATACGTTGAAATACACGGATTTGCAATGATTGCCAAGCACCATTCTTTGGTAGTAGTACATCTAGACGTTACTTTTTTTTTATCCTTTTGTTAAATTGTCTTGTATGTGTCAGGTTTCTTTTCGTACTTTTAAATTTACTTTACTAAAACGCTCTTACACTGTTTGAATATGTATAACAATTAATGGTGCGACGTTAAATGGGATAATACAAACACTAATGGGATGAAGTTAAATGTGATAATACAAACACTAACGGGATGAAGTTAAATGGGATAATACAAACACTAATGGGATGAAGTTAAATGTGATAATACAAACACTAATGGGATGAAGTTAAATGGGATAATACAAACACTAATGGGATGAAGTTAAATGGGATAATACAAACATTAATGGGATGAAGTTAAATGGGATAATACAAACAGTATCTGCTTTTGTCTCCCGCCGGGAATTTTCAGGTACAATTATTTCATGTATTCAGGCAAATTTGGTCCTTTGAAATTAAGACAATATAACTTTGTTTTTGTAGCTTTATCAATGTCTGCATTTGTGCGTTAATATTAAGCATACACCTTACACTCATAGAAAAATATGGCTCTAATGGAACACTTTTTGGTTCTGCATGGAACCCTCTCATCAACCGTTCCAAGTATTTCTCCTTATCAAATTATATCAAAGAACCGTTTTTGTCCATATAGTTCCATTAAGAACCATCCTGGTTTCATTTAGAACCATCCTGTTTTGTAAAGAACCCTCCAAAAAACATTATGTCTGAGAGTGTAGCAATGCACTGCACTTGTTTTCTGGAAAACAATACATGGTATTTACGATATATGTCTTCCAATTCAAGGCAGTCCCATGCCTCCATGTATTCGAAGTGAATGAGAACAATTTGGTTATTATCCCAGGTCTGTTTCCACACTATAAGAACAGCTTTAACCCGTGTCAGTAAGACTGTGATAGTGTTGAAGATGTAAAGGAGAACTTAATGGCGATTCTGTTTTAAGACTACAGGTTGTTGGCAGAACCATGGGTTGTTTGTTTGTTTTCTTTGCTTTTTTGACTGGTGTTTACCACCGTTCTTAATGACCCGCTGATAATCATCGTCGCATGATGACTAAAAGACATTGATACTTGAAACGGTTTAATTACAATACACATACACAAATGTCATCTCCTGCTCGCGTTATAATTGAGCATCTGTCTATCCAACCCCAAGTGGCTTGGATATGTAATATGGGCATATGCGATAAGTGACTAATACTGTACTCTAAGAAGGGCAATACAGCCGGGACGACTACAGCTGAGCCAATAGTCATATACCATTCACGAGTAAGCCAAAACACGCGATTAGAATATCTCACAGTGACATAGCGTAGCGTCTTCACACACACACCCCTCCCCCACACAGATTTTTGCGGGGCCACCCCTTCCAAAGATAATAATAAATACAATGCTGCTATATAAACCCTGATTTCAACCACAGGTTTCAAGGGTGGTTGTTTGGGGCTTGACTCTGAGGGTCTTCATATACTGTGACACAAATACCACCGTTTACTGACGTTTATTTAGTTCCTGAATCTGAAAGTCTTCATATACTGTGACACAAATACCACCGTTTACTAATGTTTATTTGGTGCTTGACTCTAAAGCTCTTCATATACTGTGACACAAATACCACCGTTTACTGATGTTTATTTGGTGCCTGAATCTGAAGCTCTTCATATACTGTGACACAAATACCACCGTTTACTGATGTTTATTTGGTGCCTGAATCTGAAGGTCTTCATATACTGTGACACAAATACCACCGTTTACTGACGTTTATTTAGTGCCTGAATCTGAAGCTCTTCATATACTGTGGCACAAATACCACCGTTTACTGATGGCTGTTTGGCGCCTGAATCTGAAGCTCTTCATATACTGTGACACAAATACCACCGTTTACTGATGGTTATTTTGCGCCTGTATCATATACTGGGATCTAACTACTTAAATACCACCGTTTACTGATGGTTGTTTGGCGCCTGACTGGGAAGGTCTTCATATGCTGTGACCTAAATACCACGGTATAATGATGGTTGTTTAGCGCCTGGCTCTGAAAGTATTTTTTATATACTGTGACCTCAATACCACCGTTTACTGAGGGTTATTTTGCGCCTGTATCATATACTGGGACCTAACTACTTAAATACCACCGTTTACTGGTTTTTATTACGCGTCGAAGTCTGAATGTCCCCGTTTACTGATAGTTATTTGGTGCTTGACTTTGAAGGTCGTCACTTTGATTCCCATTATGGTCTAAACTAGAATCAGTTCAAACTAAGAACTTCTATCCCAAATGAGAACCAGTGGCTGAACATTTCTGTAATCGATGACCTTATTTGGATCAATAGCCCAGTTAACCAGGTTTTTCCAATAGTTCTGAAATCAAGTTGGTTTATCATTATTTGATAAGAAAGTCTATTGATTTGTCTGACATCGATAAAAAGAGAACATGACAATGATATATTTTAGGATATAGTCAATGACAGATCACTTTTCCTTCGATTTACGATGTCAACACAAGTAATTGTATTCTCTCTAGTCCTGAGATTTCTGTGTGTTCAGAAGATCAGCTCGTCCATCTCACGGAAAGACAGACAGGCATCCCAGCGGAAATCAGCACAGTTACGACCCCTGATCTACGATGATTTGTTTTGTACAGATGTTCATCGAGGTATCTGGCTGGTATCTTTGAAGCCATGCTAATAATAAAGCTGCTTTTCAGAAATTCAACTTTGCAGAAGTTACATTGTTTAAGTAGTGTTGCAATTATTTTGAGATTACACTTTCTTAATTTATAACTAATGTAGTTAAGACAATTTTGTAGGATGAAACCCATCCGTGAATCGAACAACCGACCCTCAGAGTTAGGCACCGAATCGAACAACCGACCCTCAGAGTTAGGCACCGAATCGAACCATCAGTATATGCCAGTTCTATAGACCACTCAAGGATACAAAAATCATTCATTACATTGCTTTTGCAATTCATATATTGAGTTAAAGTTAGAATTTAGTAAACACGAAATAAAGTAAATTAATCGACAAATCGTTCTAGTAAGTTTTGTCTTTTTTAAATATTGGCAATCTGACAATCTCAAAATGAATGTAAGCGATTTCCTGTATTTCAGGAAATACAGCGCTACATTTACTTCACTCATCTTCTCCAAACGTTTTAAGACTATTAGTACAAAAAGTTAAATAGCAGTAGTTTCAAGCATTTACAATGAACCATATAGGCGGGTCTACCTTTTCGAATACATGCTTTTGTTTCCTTTACTGCTTTCACAATTTAAAACCAGATATAAACTTTCTTCAGTTCCGTCTCGTGACAATCAACACTTTAATGTCTGAATATGTCAAATCAAATTCGGTGAGATTTTTTTTAGAGTAATTATCAGTTGTTACATACCACTACAACTTTTCTCTGACAGAGAGAGAGACTGGTTCATGAAGAGATTTCTACCCTCTTTATCAATTTGTCTTACTTACATTGTTTACACAGTGCGAAGAAAGCGTGTCTGTCACGGTAAATAAACTACTTATTCCATCACATGTGACAATCAATACATGTGAGACATTACAAAACAGGTGCGTTCCATTCAAAATGTACCAAATATCTCAATATGATGCCAAATCTATTTATACAATTAATGGCAAATGACAGACTGTTAGAGAATGGCATTCAAATGGCTAGGTCAAGGTCAATTGGTGAAATGCTTCAATCTACTGCCTCAGGTTTTATGATCAGTACAGATGAGCAAAACACATTTCTTTCAGCCTATCAGAAACACATAAAGCCGATTTTGCTCATTCTTCAAAAGTCTCTGGGATGTCATTTATCCACGTACTTAAATTGCTCAAGATTAATCAAACTGTTTCCGAAACCGCTACTGCAGTTTCTACGTGATCACTAAGTGACTCGCCTTCAGAATAGGCTTCCGGTTTCTATTGACTGTTGCGCTCTAGCGTTGAAGTCGCCTATCAATTTACCTTGCTCAAGGTGCCAGACGTAAGCTTGAGTTATTTGTGCAATTAGGGTAATCATCGTGTCGGCTCAAAACGTCTAGAAAATAGCTATATCCCTTTCAGTACGGAGAGTTTTGAACACAATGAAAATACGAATACATATTTTTTTGCCGATGTTGTTTAATAGCGTCTTTAGCATTTCGGAAAATTTTTGAGAAATTGTGCTCGTCTCTTGGTTACACGCTTTGTTTAATAACTAACACCTTTAACAGTTTTGAATATGACTGATGGGGTGTGTTTTAAAATAGCCCTAAAGAAATCCACTAGAGTAAGAGAGCTGCTGCAAAAAACTGTTATAAAAGAACTAATTCAACTGAAACCTGGAAAACAGTGTGTGCTTACAATTTGCTGTGATTTTTGTGGTGACGATATATTTTACTTAATATAATTTTTTGTACACTACTTGTCCTCTATTTTAATGTTGTTTAAAATGTAGTACCCAGCTTAAGTTTGCTATTTAATGATGGTATGCATTTAACTTCATATGTCATCCATTTCTCCGAGCTTACTTGGTCAAATTTGTGACAAAACAAAAATACGTTGCTTCTTATCCTGAAAACTGGGTCAGTTCCAAGTAAATAGCTGAATTGATAACATTTTGAACTGACCATCAGAAAAAACCTGGTACATTCGTGACCGACCAGACAAAAGCTGATAGAAATTTTGATCAGCTTTTTCCTGGTCCAACTGAGTGTCAACCAGACAAAGCTGGTCGGTTTTGACTAGTATTTTTCTGGTTGACTGTCAGTTCAACCAGTAAAAAGTTGGTTAAAGGTTCGACCAGCTTTGTTCTGGTCGGTCACGACTCTAAGAGTTTTTTCTGGTCGTTTCGACCAGATTCTTCTAACGGTGCATGCAGTCACTGAAAGGAAATAAGTCGTATTACCCGATTTAGTGACAATCAGGGCTGTTTAATTTATAACCGGCAACACTTTCTTCTAATTGACTCCATGCTGTACCGCAGCATCCTTACCTTAAATAAATGTTTCTTTTTCGTGCATCATTGACAATAACATTAAAAAAAATACTTACTTGTTTGTTTTATTGTGTCTAGTTGAGGGCCAATGTTATGAACTCCACATATTGCTTTAGATGTGAGGGTATCATACAGCTTAACCTGGAATCACAGAAAAGGGTTAAATTTGGCTGAAATAGAGCATAATATATAAATATATTTTTCCTTTTTTTATTTACACCAATAATATATATTTCCGAAGTGTTTAAATATACACATTGCTGCTGAATACAATCTGATTAATGATTACATAGCATTGTCTGGTTTATAGCAAAGTCAGAAACACAGAGTACATAAACTATCATCACTATCGTCAAGCAACTAGCAAGTCTCAGCAACAGAAAATAACAAGATACGCTGGAACCCAAACTCAACGTGTTGAATAATGAACCTGTTGAGTTTCAATGAAGCCCAAAACTCAACGTGTTGAATAATGAACCTGTTGAGTTAGGATTATTTGTGATAACTTTATAAAGTAATCAATGTCTCTCCCTACCAGGGGGCTTTCATTCTCTCAAAATAGTGGCCAAAATAAAATGTAACAAAAAAAGTACTTAATTCGTCAGGACTGTCTGTTATCAAGCCTTATATGACACCTTTAGGATGGTCGCGTGCGGTGAGAAAGGATGTAGAACAAAGACTACCGAACTACTTTACAATCCCATAAACCACTTATATATTACATTGATGTAACCGGTGAACAGCATCGCGCAGACAATAACTTTCTCTTTTGAATACGATTGTTTTTACCCATTAACTACCAAACATGTCAATAGAGAGCATATACGGTTGATTGTTTTTACCCATTAACTACCACACATGTCAATAGAGAACATATACGGTTGATTGTTTTTACCCATTAACTACCACACATGTCAATAGAGAACATATACG
>JAQQZZ010032897.1:552-10672 GCA_030265115.1 Mopalia vespertina | reverse complement strand
AGTTAAGGAAAATTCCACATTAAAGGCGTTATGGAATTGTTTCCATAACTTTGTTAAGGAATTTTTTTTACAGTGTATATCCCTCCCCTACCCCCCCCCCCACACACACACACACACAAATTAAGCTTGCCCCTCACTTGCTCCCCTAGGTTTCTCACCGCCACTGAAAATATGATTATCGCAGTGTCATTATATATTTTGAATAAATGTAAATAAATACCTAGAATGTTCTGATATAATATAAAAAGATGTAAGATATAAGGGAAGATAAATCTCATTAAATCACTAGCCTATAGGAACTAGGATACAGAGCCAAGGTAATCGTTAAGCTTAAGTCCATGCTACAAAACAGAATCGTGGAGCACTCTGGTCACAGGTAGCATAATTCAACCATATTCATCATATTTTCACCTGGTGGAGGAACATCAATTTCACATAACACTTTGATGTTGTCTTGGCGCGACTGTTATAGGAGTACATCGCCATCATGTAAGCGAATCACCTTTAAGTACGCGGCGTTAAACACCATACCAGATATTTTCAATCTGATCGTTTAGATTTATTGTGTTTGGGTTGTATATCACCACTATGCTATCTGTTGCGCATATCTACATAAACCGACATTAAATACCTCGAGGTTATTCCTGATGGTTAATTAGACAAGCCACAAAAACCCGATCGAGGTATTAAGGTTTGAGCAGGTATCCGCTAAAGCAATGGTATGATTTGCGGTGAATAGAATCACGCACTAACACATGCACACGTATGATTTGTGAATAATAGAAACATGCAATGACACACGCACACGTATGATTTGATATGAATAGAAACACGCACTCACACACGCACCCGTGTGATTTGAGATGAATAGAAACACGCCCTCACACACGCATCCGTATGATTTGGCACCCGTGTATTTGTTTCACCTTCACACCAAAACAAATCTAATGTTACAGGAAAAAAACTTACTCTTTTTTTAAAAATACATTTCTCTTTTTTATATTTTATTCTAGGGAAAGAAAATAGATATGTTAGTCCATTTGGCTGTGACAATCAGCTGACAACCAAGTGTGACAAGCAAAGTATAACATGGCTGTATCTCCCCATCATAAAGATAACAGTCATGAATCCTCGTTTTATATTTAGATATATAGACCTCCAGGTGATGTAGTTATGACTAACATGTTAGTTATGGCCAAAAACCAATCTGTCAACATTTTTCTACCACCCGTATCCGTAAATGACATATTTACACCATTTTAGCTTTTGTTTTAAAAATCCAGCTTACTGACATCCCCTAAGGACAGCGTGTTTTCAAGCGGGATTCCTCGTATTGTACTCTCCTGTAACCCTGGCAGTCCACTCCTCGAGGATTCTCAGAGACAAATTGATGTCAATCACTACTTAGAATTACTCACGACTGGTTTACTCGAACCTTCTCTTGTATCTGAGGAAAACACTCAGCTCTAGAGATCCATTAGCGATTCTTGTGTGTTAGAAAAGAGACGGGTACGCCTTTCAATACGATTATAGGGGATTAACTTTCAGGTGTTCACTTCCAGGTATGTTAACATCATATTCACCGGGAGTTATATCTTGACAATTCACCTGCCTTAAGTTACAGTGGTTTCCTGGGTAAGTCCGTCATGAAGGATATGCCGTCGTGTATATGGTCAGGTATAGGGTTATGTTAGGGGTTGGGTTTACGTTAAGTTTAGGGTTAGGTTCACGTTACGTTTAGGCATACCGTCGTATGAGCAATGTCGTGTCATTGTTGGTTGCCAGTGACGTCGATGGTGACAGCCATTGGCCTGGCATACCGTCGTATGAGCGATGTCGTGTCATTCTTGGTAGCCAGGGACAGCCATTGGCTTGGCATACCGTCGTATGAGCGATGTCGTGTCACTCTTGGTAGCCAGTGACAGCCATTGGCCTGGCATACCGTCGTATGAGCGACGTCGTGTCATTCTTGGTAGCCAGTGACAGCCATTGGCCTGGCATACCGTCGTATGAGCGATGTCGTGTCATTCTTGGTTGCCAGGGACAGCCATTGGCTTGGCATACCGTCGCATGGGCTAATAGAGATGTCGTGTCAAAATTTGGTTGCAAGTGACGTCGATTGAGAATGAAATAATATCATGTACGGTTTAAAACCCACATCAAACGAACCAACCATTTTACGAACAGGTATCTATGTGAGAGCCGTTTAAGGCCCTTGCGAATCTCTTCATTAATTCGAATCACATCCTATCAACAGCTTTACCAGTGAAAGGCGAAGATCAACACCAGAGTTTGTTAAACTCCCACTGGGCGAATTCCAATCAACAACATCCTATACAGGTATACGGGGTAGAAACAAGTAACGTATTATTAACAGGAAGTAGTCCAGTAGTAACTTACCTTGTGACAACTGTGTCTCTTACATTACACGGGATATATCTAACATGTGGCTATCTCAACATATATCATTGAGAACCTTTATGGAGCGTTGTGTGTCTTCATTTACAATTCTAACGCGACCATTTATACATTTCGTCATTCACAATTTTTAGCGGGACCATTACAACCTATTATTGTTCACAGTTTGTTTATCACTGTAGCGTATAACCATTGATAGTTTATAACATTGTATCATTTTAATGTATCTTGTTCATGTTGGGATATGACAATTTCACCAATATTTATCCTATAATTGCGATCGTTCTTAAAAAATATAGATTGTCATCAATCTCATTCCCCCCCCGATAA
This sequence comes from Mopalia vespertina, assembly GCA_030265115.1. NCBI lineage: Eukaryota > Metazoa > Mollusca > Polyplacophora > Chitonida > Mopaliidae > Mopalia > Mopalia vespertina. Next base: position 7,924 of record JAQQZZ010032897.1, on the reverse strand, counting down.
GCACGTAACGAAACTGCAAACCTTTTATATTGTATAACTATTTAGGTTCATTGTAATTGTTCGTTGTTATTTATTTATTTCCATAAGTACTGCATCTCATACAGGGGCGACTTGTTAAACCGTAGAACGTATAAGTATATACAGAAAACAAAATTCGAGCAGTCGTATTCCAGTAACACGCCTTAAAGCTTTATGTTCGTGATCTAACCATTTACAAGGCACCCCTGTCATGATCTTTACCCCCACCTTGTGTGTGAGGTAAGCTGACAGCTGATATTTAACCTGTGTTGCTGTAAATTAATTGGTATAATACCCCGTCACCGAGTCTGTACATTATCTCTGTCCTTGTCCACATTGTCACTGTAGTACAAGCTACCTATACTTGAAGGTCGTCAATGCAATGGTCTGATTGCTGCCTGGAATCCCTGATGATTTACAGTGTCGAGGAGTATATATTCAATATATGCTGTTACTACTGTTGCTGTCAACGTGTATATATAATTACATGAAATACAAAGCGAAACAGCGAGAAGTTGATAGGGTAAACTAGCATACCATGACCCAGAAAATAAGGCTCTAGAAATACGGTAAGAAAAGTGTAGATAATTAGAGAGAATAATGTGTTTCAACAACTTCAGGCCACTTTATAGCATTCATTCTAAAAGAAACAGATGAAAACTTCTCATGAGCTGAAAATCCTGTTTAATTAACTGAAGAAATACTTTAAAGAATAATAGGTCATCAGGTCAAATGAGCTCAGAAGCAAAATTAAGCCATCGGCGTTAAATAAATATTTGCATAATGTCAATAGCGATGAATGGAAGTTTGTAAAATGTGGGTTATTTAAGGGTTATCGTATTGTCGTCAAACTTTTATTGGATCCACAAATGTGTATATAACCACAAATAGACTTTATTATACAAGTCACGTGACTGATTATTGCCCACTCTCCTTTAGCATACATATACAATTCTTTGTAAAACATAATGCCTACTGTTGACTCTGGATAAAGAGGTTGGAGATATGGTTATTACAAGGCCGTTTTGATGGACACGAGGCTGGTTCACACTGGGAATAAAGGTTATCATCAAAATTTATAACATCTGCCAATACTGACTGGATTTATTAACCTTTTTTTGCATTGCGTTTAGAGTCGAACTTAATTGCATTTCAGTAATGTTTGTACATATATTTGCTGATCAGCACAGAAATGGTGTCAGCATCTCTACAGCGATTGATCTCAAATTTGTCACTGAACTAGTTTACGACGGGATTGACATTTAGTATTAATGCTAGGGAAGCACTTGTGGTTTTAAATGTCAATTAGTGATGACAAGCCTTTGTGGTAGTGACGTCTACGTCAGAAGGCGAGTCGCTTGACTGCCGCTCACTGTCAGCTTGTAGTACATGACAGCCTTTTACGTTAACGAATGAGAGCAGTGCTAGAGTAGTATCAGTGTGAATTTAAGCAAACATCTTTTCGGCGTGTTTAATCTGCAGAGTTGATGTTGGTTTTGAGGGCCAAAGATATCATCTAAAGTAACCGGGATTCCGCGCGATAAAAAAAACTCCTACCGATACCTTTTTGGCTAATTGGCCTAGAAAACCTGAAGTATTAAACTGTTTCCGCGCGGAAGTCTATAACGATATGTTTAAAACTGATCAATATTTGATTGACATTAACCGAACAGTATATATAAAATATCGTTCACTATAATCTACTGTATTGACGGGAGTATATATGGTTTGGCTTAGTAAGTGGTCAGTTACTTTATATATATTATAGTTATATAGGCCTATAACTTCCAATGACGTAAATATAGTCGAGATATTATTTTGTGTATAGTAACCACAATCCACTAAGAGTAGATAACGTGTAGACTTACTAATAATAACTTTCTTTTCGTTTTGATTTAATGTTATATTATAGTCATTGCAGAAGGTAAAAGTCGATGCACATTGTTGTTCAGTATGTACTACGCTAAGCTGATAGTTTTCTAACATAGGCATTAATAACTGTCATAATAACTGTCATAATGATATAGATGGATGTCACGCAGGTGTATTATCTGTGAAATAAATGTTACTCGTTGTTTCGTTGTAGTTATAGGAGTAATTTATGATCAAACAATACTGGAATCTTAGAAGTAAAGGTTATTCCAAGTTTTTATCAAGACACGAAGAAAACTGAAAAAGTTGGGTCTTCAAAACTGTACAATATTACTATAAACGTTAATGATTAAACGACTCATTAATTTAAAGTTTAATTAAATCCCAACATCGGGCATTAAAGAGCCATAATCGCATTTCTTAACGCACACTATATATATTGCCTGGGAATGTTGATGATTTGTTTTTGAACGTTATTTTTGTATTTTTATTTTAATAATTTTATCTTGCTTAGTCCTTTTCTTTACTGTCGTCAATGTAGTCTTCGGAGTTCACCTGTCATAGTTAGGAAATGCAAAAACTTTGTTTCTGAGAGTAGGCCTATGTAATGTATAGGCTTTTTATTGTGGTTTCATTGATAAAATAGCACGTATAAGGCTGTAGTAAAAAGGAAGCTACCTGCGAGTGTTCTGTATGTATGTGTTTAAATATTCATAGGGAGTGTATAGGGAGTGTTTTCACTTCAAATAACATGCTGTTGTTAAGGTGAAGACACACTTCCTTAAAGAAATACCTGAGTATAATAGACAGGTGAGAGAACAAGGGGAGGTCACTTCAGGACACTGATCTGGTGATACCTTATTTGGGCAGGTGGCAGTGTAAAAGTGACTCACGTGCGACAGTTAACGCTTCATTTAATCCGGATGAAGAATCGACCATTTGTCAAATTTGTCCTTGTGACGAAAGTATGTTATATTAAATATAAATGTAATCTCTTAAAATAAACCTCTCACCTCTTCTATTGCAGGCGGGGAAAATCGGCAAGCTCGTGATGAACGGTAAGCAACACTCATTTCATTGCACCCGTTAATGTTAACAATAAATGTAACTTATTGCTGAAGAAGAGTTCACATCAAATTGAACAGTAGAAGACTCATATGTGTCGCCTATGCTGCGAGGGTTTTAATTCTTGGGATTTTCTAGTGTTATCTTTACACCAAACAATCCTTCAACAAAGGGTATACGATTACGGAATTCGAAAATCTATTGTTTAGGGAAATTGATTTGACATTTCGTCAGTATAATCTGGGTTTTAGTTTAATACTGTATCCCCACTATAATATAATAACATATCAAATCGTGTATATGCATCAGAATAAACCACATTAATCACCACTAGCTCTCCTTTCTCGTTTATACGTTCAGTAGTCATTATCAGTTGATTGGTAACCGCTCAACGTTCAGTAGTCATTATCATTTAATTGGTAACCGCTCAACGTTCAGTACTTATTATCAGTTGATTGGTAACCGCTCAACGTTCAGTAGTCATTATCATTTAATTGGTAACCGCTCAACGTTCAGTAGTCATTATCAGTTGATTGGTAACCGCTCAACGTTCAGTAGTCATTATCATTTGATTGGTAACCGCTCAACGTTCAGTAGTCATTATCATTTAATTGGTAACCGCTCAACGTTCAGTAGTTATTATCAGTTGATTGGTAACCGCTCAACGTTCAGAAGTCATTATCATTTGATTGGTAACCGCTCAACGTTCAGTAGTCATTATCAGTTGATTGGTAACCGCTCAACGTTCAGTAGTCATTATCAGTTGATTCGTAACCGCTCAACGTTCAGTAGTCATTATCAGTTGATTGGTAACCGCTCAACTTTAATCCTAGCTGGCACCGTAGACCACTTTCTGCTGATCGTCCTTGCGTACCCAGCCTCTCACACCAAAATACCTTCCCCGTGTTAATTTAGCCTAACACATTCCCCCTTCTATTCTAGATAAAACGTTCTAGAAAGTCTATTCTTTCCCCACATAAAAATAATAGTTGACACTAACGCTATATTTTACAAATCCAAAAATAAAACTTATAGAAGATATTTTATCAATCAATCTGTTAAAAAACACGTGTACTCAGTACATATACAAATCAAGAATAGATATTAGGTTAATAATAACCCCATGATTTGCTGCTATTCACTATCTCCTACGTTAAACAAACGAGCACCTCGTTAAACATTTTAGTCCATATTTATGTATACAATAAAACTCAAGTGAACATTGTAAGTAGCGACTGTCTGGTTGTCCTAACACGCTCACTGGGGTGTTACATTTATCCCACAACCTATATACATATAAATACATGGAGTGTTTACATGGACTTATACCCCACAGCTTATAACATCTTAACACTCATTCGTATTTGCAATTAGCAAACTGTGAACGACAAAAGAGAGAGTAGGTGTCGAAACTCCGTCATTTGAAGTTCAATCGCTTTGAGTAAATACCTCGCTACGGTATATAGAAGGTCTGTAGCCGGCTAGACTTTTATATTCGGAGAGAAATAGATCTTAAGACTCCACCAGCTGATGACCATGAGACCAGAGGAAGCTCTCATTCGTAAGTGAATCTATAATGTTTCTTTCAGCTTGTTGAGGAGTTAGCTGTTATGCGTTCAATTAGTTTAATGTGTAATTAAATGTTAACTGATATACTATACATGGGACAGTGGTGTTATTAAACCGTATACACACGTTGAGTTTCATCTTCACTGTTTTTGTTCATATCCATTCAGCCTAATCATCCAATTCCAAGAAACATCTTGACATCAGAGAGTAAAGTGTCCATACCGCTTAGCATTGGGTTATACAGCCTGCAACTGGAACGTTGCATAAAACTCTTCTAAAGGTTCTTTAGTTGTCGTACAAATAAAGCTCAATCTGATCTGGTTATTTATTGGAGTGTTGCTAATATATAGTTTTGAAACTTTTAATATATATAATGGTTTGGATGGGATTGTTTGGAAATCTAAATAAATCGATTATAACAAATTATAAAATGTTTTAAACATTATATGCAGCCAGTTTTGACTAACTTCTGCATTGACTCTTTTTAATTGTGTATAAAGTTAGTAACGAGAATTTGCAAATAAAATTCATCTGCTTTTTTGTTGTTATACCGGGTTGAAATTTAAAATCTGTTGATTATGTAATAAGATATCTTGTTTCGTCATGTAATACGACAATTAACCAATAATCGACCGGCCGTCCAGCTGAACACTGGCCGACTTATTTTGAGTTTGTGTATTTAAGAATGGAAATAAATTAAGAGACGAATGGAACACAGTTCCGTCTTCAATTGATCCTGATTACTTTGTTTATGAAATTCTAACTCCTGTCAAGGTGGAATTAATCTTATTGGGGTCAATCCATTGTAAAGATTCAAAATATGACCTATATACATGTTATCTTGCCATTCTTTGTCAAATGTTTGGTATATTTATAGAATCACATATTCATACACAGCAGCTCTTATTCCCTTTAACCGCGTTTATAATAATCGGCATGCAGATTTCGGTTTTAACTCAGTCACGACTAATTAAGTGAATTCTACAATAAACTCGGAACAACATGTTAATCTTCCTTGAATACCCCACTTTCCACATTCTTCTTGTGTTCCCTGTACAGCTGTAAGTTGTGGTGTATTTGACGGTGTGTGTGTTATAGCTATAAACAAATTAACACGTTATTTCTTCAGAAAACACTTTATAATAAATAAGATAGATGATAAATATAGATAATGATATTAGTATCCCGTAAATCAGTGGAGCGTGTCTGTTCGTACAGATGACATCAGCTGATGTCGGTTATATGAGACTGACAGCTATCTTAGGGATTCTTAGTATCTTACTGTTCGCCCCAAGGGCCTACAAATCCATATATACATAGTTATGGCCTGCGTTTTTGGTCATTATTAACTTTTGTACACAACAACCTAAGTGGAAAAAAGTTTTAAAATATGGTCACGATGCAATCTATCTGGGACTAGAAAAACTGATTGTTAACTGGATCGTTTTCAAGCCTGAATGTCTATGATGTTAGAACCATACATAATTACTTCAGCCGATTTACGCTGTCTGACATTAGTACTTCATATCTCCCTTCTCGTCGTTCTGAACTCTTCAATTTTCCTTCTTTGCAATAACCATTAAAAAGACAAATGGAATGGCAACCACTATGTTAAACCCATTTATCTCTTTAATTCATGTTAGTTAAGTTCTCCACTGTTATATTTTTTAAACATTAGTGAATTAGAAACACCTTTAATTATTCAACTGTTTTAATTGCAGGCTATAGAGAACAGTTTAAAGTATTTGACATCAATGGCGATGGTCTTATCACCAGAATGGAACTGCGGAGGATTATGGGAGCTCTAGGTCAACCAATCAAAGATCAGGACGTCGCTAAGATCTGGAAACATGTCGATCAAAATGGTATGTAACTGACTTCAAATGGTCAAGATAATAAAATGATATTGGATATGTTACTACTTCAAGTTTTACATACATGGATATATTCAGGACACATATAAACTCTTCTTCAAGTTTTACCTACACAGATATATTCAGGACACATAAAAACTCTACTTCAAGTTTTACATACATGGATATATTCAGGACACATATAAACTCTACTTCAAGTTTTACCTACACCTATATATCCTGGACACATAAAAGTTCTACTTCAAGTTTTACATACATGGATATATTCAGCACACATATAAACTCTACTTCAAGTTTTATCTACACAGATATATTCTGGACACATAAAAGTTCTACTTCAAGTTTTACATACATGGATATATTCAGGACACATAAAAATTCTACTTCAAGTTTTACATACATGTATATATTCAGGACACATATAAACTCTACCTCAATTTTACGTACATGGATATATTCAGGACACATAAAAGCTCTACTGCAAGTTTTACCTACACGGATATATTCTGGACACATGAAAGTTCTACTTCAAGTTTTACATACATGGATATATTCAGGACACATAAAACCTCTACTGCGAGTTTTACATACAAGTATATATTCAGGACACATATAATTTCTACTTCAAGTTTTACATACATGGATATATTCAGGACTAATAAAAACTCTACTTAAAGTTTTACATGCATGGATATATTCAGGACAAATAAAAACTCTACTTCAAGTTTTACATACATGTATATATTCAGGACACATATAAACTCTACTTCAAGTTTTACTTACATGGATACATTCAGGACACATAAAAACTCTACTTCAAGTTTTACATACATGGATATATTCAGGACTAATAAAAACTCTACTTCAAGTTTTACATGCATGGATATATTCAGGACTAATAAAAACTCTACTTCAAGTTTTACATACATGTATATATTCAGGACACATATAAACTCTACTTCAAGTTTTACTTA
>JAQQZZ010032886.1:0-10673 GCA_030265115.1 Mopalia vespertina | reverse complement strand
AACATGAAGCTCTCTCCTAACCCTCTGCCAAACAGTTCATGAAGAATCAATATTGTATGACAACAATGTTTTCACAGCCAGGTATATTAGTCCTAATCTGATGTTCTATCAACTAGGACATTTGTGGACTGACATTTTGATTATTTAATACAAAATGTAAGCAGGTTTCTTGAAATGTACGGCTGTCAGGAGTTTAATGTGTGTCTAGAAAATAATATAAGGACAGACTTATACAAACACTTGGAGCAAGATACATGTACCAGTCTATGACTCAGCAAAATAAGTCTGACTCTGCAAGATATCATTATATGATTCAGCAGGATACCTGTCCGACTCAGCAAGATATCATTATATGATTCAGCAGGATATCTGTCTGACTCAGCAAGATATCATTATGTAATTCAGCAAGATACCAATGTGTGACACCGACTCACAAAATAGCAGCGTGTGATTCAACAAGATACCAGTATGTGACTCAGTAAAATAGCAGTTTAGACTTGGCGAGATATCATTCTGTGATTCAGCAAGATACGAGTGTGTGACACAGCAAGGTATACTAGTCTGTGACTCGGCTAGATATCATTCTGTGACACCTCAAAAGTTTATTAAATTTATAACATTAATGAAATGTACTCAAAGTATGAATGGCCAGCATGTAACTTTCTGAGTGTCAGACTGGTTCCTTGCCACAAGTGTGACAAAATATAACAACTGAGAGAGATTTAACAGAATATAACAACTGAGAGAGATTTAACAGAATATAACAACTGAGAGAGATTTAACAGAAGTAGTTTATTTCCAAGCACCAACATTTTGTTTAATTGATCAAAAACTAAAGTTCACAGTTCTTCAACATTTATACTAACAATTTTTTCTCTAGGATGATATATTCAAATCAAGGGGTAGACATTTTTTTAACGTAATATCTGGAACAAAAGGCTGCTACTTCATCGCCTCTGTATCAGAGCTTTGTGTGGACAAGGATAAGAAGTCACTATGCTGAACTTAAATCGGATTGCCGGGACTTGCTTGTTTGTTTGTTTATAGTTAAACGTAGTGCTGAAGGGTATTTCACTTATTCGACGATGGATTGTCCATTTCACACTGTGTCTTACTTAACTACGATGGAAAACCGAAAGGAAACCTTGTACTAGTTTCTATGGCATTTATGTTGAACGTAACCCAAGATCGATTTATAAAAGGCCCCTAAATTGACCACCATAGAAAGCTATAATTTGTATCAGAATGTTAAGCATATAACCAAAAGTATACCATTGGAGTAATGCAATTATTTGTCTGCATATATAGAAATATATGTATATCGCTTTGCACATCTTTAAATATATCTTATTGCAAAATAGCACAACTGAAAATAGATATGGTCAATGCATAATATTAAAATTAAATTAAGATGTCTATGATATATTATATTTGGGAATATTGAATAACTGACAACTGTTATATGTAAATGAACATACATGTGATAATTGGTCTAGTTTCACAAACAATAGTTCAGATGACTTCCTTTATCAGTTATTGGAAGAATACATGAAGGTACTTAATATCAGTAAAAATTTAATTTAAATTTGATATTAAACATTTTGACAATACATGTTCCTAAATGTCATACATCCAAAAAGGAAATAAAATGGCTGTACATTAAAATTAAGTTATGTTACTCTATTTCCTAAAGATGTCCTACGATATATTTTGGTCATACAATATGTGGAATTGACCAAAGATGTTTTTTAACAGATGCACTATTGAAAAGTTACAGAAAGTATAACATAATTTCGGAAATAAAATTCTAGAACGAAAACACTTTAGAAATGCAGATATCTTTCATAATGAGCAAGGTTTGAAAAGGTTACAAACCAAGTCCTTCAGAGTTGTAAAACATAAATAAAGAACTATGAAAACAAAATTCTTTTCTGACATAAATTTAGTGAAAACTATAAACATAAGATGAAAAAAAAAAAAACTGAAACATTACTGACATAGCCACATCACTCTGAAAAGTAACTACGTGCACTTAAAGAGATCACTACATGTTTAAGTATGTTAATTTAATATTGTTAGCAATTGAACCAATCCACCTTAGAAAATAAAATAATACACGTGTAACTTTAGTAAACTTAATAGCAAAATAATTTCTCTGTCGTTCATCTACTTAAGCAGTTTGACTTTATTTTGGGGTAACCCTTACAAAGATGTGTGATCCTTGTAGAAGTCTGATTAGTGGCCTGCATGTACTACTGGCAATTAGCTGCCTAAAGTCTCCATTCGTTCTATTCCAGTATGGATCTTCAACACTTGTAAAACGAAACGAAATCTGTTCCAAATATGAAAGTTTTATCTTTAAAATACAATAAATATTACCAGAGGGAAAAGGAATAACTAAGAACACAAAGCTATGAGTTGGTTGGTAATGGCTTCCATCATTCAAGAGGTCCCTAAATATCTTTTCTATGCAAACTTCACTGGAGAGTTAATTTTAAATCAGTATAAAGTCAGTTTCCTTTCAGTTGGTCTTTGAATCAATCAAATCAGTCTTTGAATCAAATGGATCTTTGAATCAAATCAGTTTTGCAACCAAATCAAAAGGTGCCAGTAACATTCGAATGAAAGTGGACAAAGCACAAGGGAAACCACTCGATCTTTGACAAGTCCAAGTCAATTTTCCCCCAAAAAACTGTTTTAAAATTAAACGTAGCAAGAACGTAGATCGTTGCATTACGGTTACTTTCCAACTAATCTTTTTCAGCATTTTGCAAAGTTCTTTTTGAAAACTTTTGAGAATTTACACAGATATGCAATATTTTACGCATACAACTTTCAATTCTTAAAAATAATCATTTTTCTTATTATTTTTCTTATACACTTGTCTAAGATCACAGATGTTTTTAATACAGTTCTTTCCAAACAATAAATCACATGGGCTCAGGGATGTTGAACAGTCAATAAGTGTTGAATCATCTCATATAATAGAGAAACGTGCCCAAAGATGATTTATCAGGTGTAGCTAGTTGATATCCCTGTGGCAGTGCCGATGTGTTTGATTATTGGAATAATATTTCCAAAATAGAATCACATTGGCACAGAGTGACAGAGATATCAATTAATGAAACCCAATGAATCATCTCATGTTTCTGAATAGTTTTTGAGCATCTAATATATTTTTAATATTTAATGAAACTAAAGCCAGGTATATTAAACATGTTTGTTTCAGGTAAATTTTACAGAAGCTATACATATTTTTAAAATACATTTCTATAATTAATAATCATCAAAACGTCTTATGTTCAACTGTCATTTTTTCAGTTTGTTTGTATTTTACTGATGACAGTTCTTCCGTTGAATGATGCTGTAGTGTAGGTATGATCTCGCCTCCTTCTGTATTATTTCTTCCCAGGGTCTTCTTTTAAAGTCACGGTTCTGTTAAAGACAGGCTGAAAATAACAAAAAAATAACAGAAAAATTATTTATAGATCTACCGTACCTGTTTCATTTGTCATGCTTCTCCAAGAAACTAGTATCAAGAGTCTTTAGCCAGTAACTTCTAGAGGCCCTATGATGCCATTGACTTGAACCTGTTGCTTGTTGCTGTTGCTCCCACTTCAAGCAGCAAGCAGATAGAGGACAATTCAAAGCATAATTTAGCCACCTGTCACAGATGTTTTAGAGCTAAATCTATTCTGATGATCATCCATCATTCATATATCCAATTATTACATCTACAGGCAGTGTGGGCCGGATTTGAAAACATATGTTGATATTTATGTCCCCTTTCTCATTGAGATACTTAACCAATGGCCTAAAACAATTAAATCAATATTACCGACTGTCCTGTGACTACAGGCTATGCATTCCATGGCTGTTTTGGCTTTGTATGGGGGCTTGTAAACAAATCAAAAATGATTGTTTGTTTGCCTGAGGTTTAACATTGTAAGGTATTTCACATATATGATGACAGATTTACCATTTCATACTGTTACTTGCTTAAATACAATGGAAAACCCCATGTTGCCTCCAGAAGCAAGAAGTTAAAAATGAGAGAATTTTTGATTGGCTTTAAGTTCACTGCTTTAAAGGCATTTCATTTGTATGACGCACCAGAGAACACTGTACTCAATTAATAAATAGCTTTACTGACGCAGCCATAAAATGTGAATTGTTTTGGTCGATTGGAAAATTAATGTTCCTCAGTGTTAAGTACAGTTGGCATGACAAGGTTTGGAATGTACTGCTTTTGCATTAAGGTCTTCTCTTACCCGTAGCAAGAAGCTAACAGAAATCAACCACCTGGCCTCACCACTTTTGTTTCATTGGGGTTTGACTTAAGGCTATTTCACTCATATGATGGCTGGCCAGACCAATAGGTGAAGAAAACCACCCTCGACTCCTCTGGCAACAGAGAAAGACAAGATGAAACAAGGACAGGACGCAATACAAAGACATCACAAACCGGATCGGCTTCGTCTTGCGCCTTAGTTCTGAGAGCACCAGGGCAATTTACAGGAAGCTCTCTCCTTTTGAAGTAGTGGGCCATGAACTTGTAGAATTGAGACAAACGACCCCATTTATAAAGTGTGATGACTGACAAACACTACAGACCATCCCTCAGTACACTATTGATTTATCTAGACCTACTAATCTTGATAATGGAGGTTAGTTGTTCAGAACAGTTAATACATGAACAGTTCATGTAGTTACCAGGTCAATCTCCTCTTTAGTCATAAATCAGAAATGAACAGAAGGTCCATCTATCATTCAATGTGAGACTGATTGATCAATGGATTGACTGAATGATTGACCTCAAGAGTGAAAAGCCACACTATCAACCAAAAAGAGTTTTGCTCTTTGGGGAAATGAAACTTCCAAGTTTTTCCATTAACTATTCAATATGAAAGCAAAAAATATCAATTTTGCCATTTTTTGTTTATTACAAACTGCCTTATATATATTGATTCGTGCAAATACAGCGAAGGTCTATATAATGAAAACAGACAAGATATGGAATAATAAAACACTAGAAAACTATTTCATTTTGTTAAAGCATTAGCATATGAATATATTTGTGTTTAACCAGATTGTAGAGCAACTCTTCATTACAAAAGAAACCGTCTCAGAAATGATTGAAATTAAACCTTAAATGTAGCAGACCTTGTTCAGCTCCATTTTACAAGAAATCTTTTTACTAGAGGCATGCAACTTCTCGTTTACTAACAGCATGAGTGAGCCAGTTTTTAAGGCCTCGTGTAAGCTGACAGGAGACCTATCAGTATTGCTTCTGCACTCAGTTCATTTAAATTTCAGAAAAGACTGGTGAATCATGGGAAATCAAGTAGATGCTAACAAGTCCTTTGTCATTCTACAATATAACGATTCTACTTCCTACATCGAGACATTGACTCTAAAATACAACCGGACCATTTTGTTTTGCTCTTCTTTTATTTGCTGGTATGTGACAAAATTCGCAGAAATTATTGCGCGATGGCCTGGCATAGCATACGAGAGTTGTCTTAGTCTCATCCAATGAAACTCTCATGAGAATACGATTGGTCCTTTGTAAGACGAATAAAAACGATCAAAGACGTTCCATCTCATATCATATTGTTGTCTGCGTTATGCATTATCTCACTGAAAATTGATCAGCTGATTAAAAATGATATAATCTTCTGGTTTTAGAAGGAAAAAGTAATACCCATGATTCTTCAGGCGAATTGCGATTTTCAAACTACATACATGTATTCTGTATGAGTGTTTCTATTCTCAAAAGGTTAACTGGCATAACATTTTATTAACAGCGAAAAGGATTAAAAACACACTTAGCCAATGCATTAGAATACAAGTAAATGTCACAAGCACTCAGTGGTGCACTATTTTCTGTGGAGCTAATTTCTCAGGCAATTTTGAATCATTACATCTTCTACTTTATCTCTCTCATGAATTATTCCCCTTGAATAAATCGGTTATCACCAGGGGGACGCAGCAATCAGGCTAATTAGTTTCTTTTTCTCTCTCAATGGCCACATTCATTATTGATATGTTTTTCTATTGTTGTTTCTTATGTCAAACACTTGCCCAATTTCTTTCAGCAATTTTATCGCTATGTAACATTTGCTATTCTCCTTTTTACCACAACATTATTTTTCTTTTGACTGGTTAATTGTCCGAGCACTTAGATGTGACATTTTCCAATCAAACCACAATTTAATTTATTTACCTCCTTTTTTAATCAAAGTAATAGTACATTTATTTAATGACAATGAACAGTTCCACCTGTGATTTATTCTTCCTTTGGGGCATTGAGCCTATCAATAAATAGCATGGAGTTAAATGAATTCCATATCTATTGCAATAATATCACAATTTTATGACCATAAATAGCCAATACAGGATTGATTGACTTAATAAACCTTATGACATTAGAAGCAAGAAACGTTTTTTAACACATCTGTCGGTTGACCATTTATAAATATAGGCAGGTTTGTTTGTTTGATTGGAGTTAAACGCATACTCAAGGGTATTTTTATTTATTTTTATTTAAACCATATTTATACAGGCCGAGGGTATTCAATGTTTTATCACTGATTTCAAATAACGCCATGTACATAGTGGATTTTTTATTCATATTTCACTTAAATTATGAAAAATTGTCCATTTCACACTGTTCCATGCTTAAATAAGGTGGGAAACCGAGAGGAAACCTTGTAAAAGCTATCCCTGCGATTGCTGGAGTCACTCATGTACCTGATAGACAGATGGACTTGAAGCAGTGAGCCATACATGTATATCTAAGTAGGATTAGTAGGGCGACACGTTAATCACTAATACACAGCTGCGGGCAGCCTGCTGAGGGGTAAAAACTTGATACATAATGTCCTAACCTGGAGGGTTGAGAGAATACAATGGTGATTTATTCATTCATTCATTCATAAGTGTTTAACACCATACTTAATGTATTTCACTTATATGATGGCTGTGAGTGAGAAGGAACACCAAAACAACCATAATGTGAAGTAGTTTATACAAATGGTATGTTGGAAAATTAATGATCCTCCATGGCTGACAGCACACTTCTGTTAAATACTGTTCTTAGCCAGAGGGCCGAGAATACAATGGAACATTTCAGAGTATGACTAATTGATTTTCCTCGTGTCTTAAGCAGCCAGGGGTAATAAAGTAGCTGAATAAATCACATCAATATTTTCATTTCCCTTTTAAAATGAATAAAAATTATTATTTACATAAATTAAAAAAAATAAAATATGACCGAGTGGCTGACGACTCTTCTTAAGGGTATTTCATTTATATGACAGCGGTAAACACCAATAGCCACACTAACAAATCCAGAAAATGTGTAAATGAGATGTTAAAATTTAATGTTCCTTTATATCTAAGGATAGACTGCATGACTAGCTCAGTACATACTCCCCTTGGCTTAGCTAGGGAGGTTAAATTGTGTAAGTTACTGTAGCTTAGCTCATTTAGTATTGACACAGGTCTCACAGTCCCACAATAGTGTATATTTTTCAAATATATATGTTGTATAAACTTGTGTATTTTCACTTTTGTACAGCACAGCCACTACTTTTAAATTTTCAACAACTCAACAAGATTTGTATTAATCTGGTGAGTGATTTACCACAATGGTAAACCGTATACATTAGTTTGTTTGCATGGGATAATCGACATTATGCCATACTCACGGCTATTCATTATTCATTTATATAGTAATAAGCCAGTCCAATAGCTGGAGAAAAACACTTTTGGCGTCGCTGGCAGCAAACAATGACAAGACAGGACAATCACAAGACGCAATACAAAGACATCACAAAACCCATCAGTTACCTGTGGCCTCTTAGCTCTTAGCTTAGCTAGAGGATTCTCCCTCAAAACACTCCCTAACGGCTCAGAGTCCAGTGCCAGCCAAATAACTAGCAGTAAATATACCATCACAATACCAAGTCATATTAACAGGAAGCCGTCTACTTAATTTGAAATTAAACTTTAGAATTAAGTGAATTTGAACAGATAGACAATATAAGGTTGTGTCCAAACATGTTATTCTCAACATCTTGAAATTTGTAATTTTCTAGCTAAAGCCGAATTAAAGAAATCATTGAATGGATGAGTTTTCCTGACAAATTTCAACAGGATTCTTTTAATAAATATTCCCACAAATTATTACACATACCTGTTTCTAATGATATTCTTGTTATGATTTTATTGGAAATTTGTTTGTTTTTTTCCTTAGATTGCTTGTTTGTTTGATTGGGGCTTAACATCCTACTCAATTTTTCCATAGAACTACAATTAATATTGCATTAAAAGTCCCCCATACCATTATATTTTTAACAGGAAATACAAAAATGTCCACACTCTGGAGACACAGACGGCTCTGTATGCTTTATATACATGTACTCAGAAGCACTTTGTGGGGTTTAATTCCACTTTAAGGATTAACCACAAATCTGATGTCCACCAAATGGCTAGCATGTGTATTTTGTTTTATCTTGTGGAGAGTGAATGGGGTGTTTTATCTTTGACACTGGCAACACGAAGTCTACCCCTGGTCAATTATTCACCCTTTAGTAATGATAGTTTGGGTTTTATATCTGGATTTGGAGTCTTGTTTTTAGGCAAGGTAAACTCCCTAAATATTTATTTTGTTCTTTGAGAGAATCAATATAAACATTCTTATTTGTTGATGGTAAGTACAAAGCTGGTGATGTTCCCAGATGCCCTCAACATAAAGTAAGCATTTTGCAATGAACGTGAAAAGAATGTTTGTTTGTTTGATTGGGGTTTAATGTCATACTCAAGGGTAGTTCTCTTATATAATGACAAGTCATTGTGTGACTCACTCATATACCTGATTGTCGACAGACTGACTCGATCCTGTGAATGGTACATCAAATTAGTCTTAGTAAGCGCACACGTCTCACAACCCACGGCCGTGGGCCCAGGTCAAAGAGACTTGTTTGTTGGCTTGATTTGGGTTTAGCGCCATGTCAGCCCAATGGGTGAAGGAAACCATCCTTGACATCACTGGCAAAACAACAAAGGACAGGACAGGACAAACACATGACACAATACAAAGACGTCCCAAACAGATAGGTTTCATGTGACCCTTAGCTTCAAGAGCACCAGGGCGACATGAAGTTTCCATCCAACCCTCTCTCAGGTCAAAGATTGTTTGTTTGTTTGATTGGGGTTTAACGTTGTACTCAAGGGTACGACGGATTGTCCACTTCACACTTTTCCTCGCCTTATTACCGTGGAAAACCGGGAGGAAACCGCGTAAAAACCACCCCCGCGATTGCCAAAGCCACATTGTGTAACTCACTGATATACCTGATGGTCGACAGACGGACTCAATCCCGTGAACGGTAAATTGGAGTAGGATTAAGAAGCGCATACAGTACCAGTAAGCCACGACCGCGGGCCTCAAGTCAAAGAGAAACACAGTGATAATACACATGACAAAGGGTTCAATTTACAGTGGTATATGACAACTGATCAGCTTTGTTTTGCCCCTTGGCTCTGAGAGCGCCCGGGCAACAGGAAACTCACTAACCTACATGTACACCACCAAGACGAGGAATTCCTACAACAACAAGTCTCAATTGAAGAGGTACGTGACAACATAGTGCGAGTAACATTGGTTGTAAAGCATTAAGCTTAATGAACCACGATTTGTCGTATTCTAAGGTATTTCACTAATATCACTATGGATTGAGCAATTCTTAATCTGCCTACCTTTCACAATCTCAGTGAAAAATTTATAGAAAACCTTGTTAAAAACCGCCTCAATGCCACCTTAAGAAACAAAAGCAATACAGGACAATAACTGTACACAATACAAAGACATCACAAACAGATCAGCTGCCCAATTATTATTCCTGGGTTTTCAATTGTTTTTACTTAACAGTTTTTAGAGAATTTACAGGACCAAACAATTGATCTACAACCAGAATGATCTCATCCTAGTTTTATCTTGGATATACATCAAGGATTAGATGCTTTCTAAAACACAGATTACCTCTGACATAGACAACCATATCACAACAACATACATAGGCTTTGGGGAAGATTTATTGGAAAGATATATTTTATTTGATACAGCGCAAAAACATAAACTAGATATAATAGGCTTTCTGTTTGATATTTGATATGACAGAGAACATATGGACACTGTAGACTGCCAATCTCCATCTGCAAGGTATGTTAAAGGGGAGGGTGGGGGGGGCATAACCAGTGAGTGTCATAAACAATTAAGAGGATACAGATGACTGATCATTTCATACAAGTTAAATTTGTTTAATTGCCATCTGAAATTTAAAAATGCCACATATTCCAACACATGTCATGACATTTTCATGGGGGCATTCAAGTTTGACCAATCCTCTATGAGGAGGTGAGAATGTAAATGACGGTTTACATTGACATTCAACGACACTGTTCTCCAACACATGCACAACGACAACATAGTCCATCCTCCTGTGCTACATGAAGACAATATCATGATGACCCTTTGATTGAGTGATTGGCGTTTTACTCTGTACTTCACTTATATGCTTTGTTTGTTTGTTTGTTTGTTTGATTGGGGTTTAACGTCGTACTCAAGGGTATTTCACTTATATGACGAGGGATTGTCCACTTCACAC
>JAQQZZ010032875.1:0-10673 GCA_030265115.1 Mopalia vespertina | reverse complement strand
CTATGGCCGCATGTTATCTGTATTTTTATTGGACAACTAGAACTGTGACCTTTCGTGAACCCCAGTAAGCTTGACTTAATTGAACAGTAAAAGGAGAGGGATTGATTTAGATCTCAGTATAGTGACAAACAACACACAGGGAGCGTTTTTGAGATCTGATTTTAATTAGATTGCATAACACCAGAACCTATCACCCTGTGAAGCATTAGCAACAGACTCCAGCAGTCCAGCACATAATGCAATAGTGTGTTTATTCTGAAAGTGCCACAGAGCAACAATGAAATCAAATAGCAAGGATAGTGAGTTTAAATGATTAACTGGTGTTTTACCTGTGCTCAAGGGTATTTTGCTTGTTGTATGTATAACAGTGTTGCACTCCAAATGTACATGTAACTGATACTAGCCCAACCATATCATGTGTTCAAATGTTTTGTTATTTTGGAAAGTTAATCTTGCTTGAGTGCACAGAAAAGACAGCATTGCTAGACGCCAAACAAACTGTCCTTATCCTGGAAAGGGGCCAATTTAAAAAAGAAAACTGTTAATCCAGAGTCACAACTTTTTCTGTCTAGTATACCCTTTAAACTGTGATAAATACGGTTTGTGTTTCAAGTAACATATACTTACAAACCATGTCAACTGCTTTTTGGAGAAATGCCATTTTGCTATCTTTATCCTGCAAAATAAGATCAAATGCACAGATCAATGAAATTATAGGTGAATAAGCTGATATTTCTGGTACCATACAAAAAGCCCTATGTCAGTAAATGAAGACCAGAGTAATAGACATTGAACATTAATCCAACTTGGAAAATCTTGACTTATGAGCGACAAGAAAAGGCTTTATTCACATACAATGATACTGATAGGCATTATACAATAACTCTTAAGTTATTAATGTCATTCCATGTTATCGAGCTTAAAGAAATACAATTTTGATATAAAGTAAATAACAATCAAATAATCAATAGTCATTACCTTCACATTATCGGAGTTCATCTCTGCGTCAGTGAAGAGGCCTTTCATAAAGCCAGTTGTTTTTATAACCTGAATCAACAATAGAAGTAGTTTAATCTATCAGTTTCATGTTTATAGCAAAGTGATTCATGCAATGAGTTTTTTTGGCATGATTACATTTTTAGGACATACCATACTTTGGATACTTCACTCGTATTACAGTGTGTCACCTAAAATGCACTAAATATTGCCCCTTATCACGGAGCTGATTGCAAAATATATAACGGTACCCCTTTGTTCCTGCAATATGTCTCTGTTATTTGAAGTTCCCATGTTTCAGGGCAGAAATTGATATCGGGCTTTTCTTCGACTTTTTTTTGTGCACAAAAGGACCAAACTTATTCTCTTGTCTACCTAGTACCTCCAAATTATCTTCTGAACATATCTTTTTAAATTTAACTATGACACCCATTAAACCCGTCAACCAAGAGTGATGACAAAGGGCAGTAACTGTTTTCAACACATCAAAGGTTTGGCATGGTAGCTCTGTGGAAAAGTTACTACTCAAAGTCTACACAAAATTGAAGAAATTCTAATGTTTATTGTTTGTGACCGTGATTAGCCAGGTATTATTCTGTGTTTACCTAACTTAGATAAAGAGCTAAACCTATATATTGATTATTGTAACTGGTGGCTCATGTATTTATTTCCATTTAGACACATATTAGGATAATAGGCAGAAGTAGTCAGTTAAATAAAAATTATTATTATATTGTTTTAAAAATGTATCTGATGCTCTTGTAGATGTTTTGTTTCCAGAGGCCACCCTGACTTAGAACATGAAATGTATTTGACTCACAATACTATCCCATGTTTAACTGTCTTTATACATGGTGGTTCTAACATCACCCTGTGGACCCAATACACATATTTTCTTTATTATTTAAGGAACATGCTTGGAATTATGAGTACTGAGCACACTCAATTACTTTTGTTATAACCTTGCTGATTCCTTGGTATGGATAAGAACTTGGTCTATTATTGGATACTACGTTTCTCAGCCCTTCTGATTTGAGGTGAGTGATCTGTGTTAAAGCATAGGACAACACGCCTCAAATCGGAAGGGCCTGGTGTCCATCTCATTTGGGGCCCGCAGCCGTAGCTTAGTGGTTAGCGTGTGTGCTTACTAATCCTACTTTGATGTTACATTCACAGGATCAAGTCCGCCTGTTGACCGGACATCAGGTATATGAGTGAGTCACGCGGCTCTGACAAGGTTTTCTTTGCAAGGTTTTCTCTCGCTTTTCCACCGTAACTATGCAAGAAACAGTGCTAAGTGGATAATCCATCATTACGATGTTTAACCCCAATCAAACAAATCTATCTCATTTCAGAGATTGTTTTCAAGTCATACTTGAAAATGATCTCTGGCATGAGATAAAAACGTAGTATCTAATAAACTAAGAAGTTGTTAATCCATACGAAGTCTTTCCATCTTAATTATATATTGATTGATTGGTGTTTTACGCCTTGCTTAAGGTTATTTCACTTATATAATGGCGGTGCATTCAAACAATAATTGACACTAGCACAACCAAGATGTGAAGCATTTCCATAATGTTGGAAAGTTAATTTTTCTCCAGTGCTAAGTACAGACAGCATTGCTACTCTTCAAACAAACTGCCCTTAGCCAGAGGGCATCTTCACCTAAGAAAATATTCAGGAGCAAGTACATTGTCTTTCAAAAAGTATGATTGGGGTTTAACACCATACTTAGGGTTATTTCACTCATATCATATGATAAAGAAGCACACCAGTAGATGAAGGACGCCAATCTTTGTAAGTTGATCATAAATCACCATGACAACATAAGGCATTTAGTACTGGTTGTCATGGTTGTGAAATCCAAGCCCTTTGTAGTCCTTTCAAGCAATATTTTTTACCATGACAACACAGTGTCATATTGTGTCACCATGGCAATAAAAGTAAAGAAGACAAAATTATTTTGTATGTAACCAGGGAGTTTCCAGAGTCAAATTGTTTCCGGAAAACATATTCGCGCCCAAAATAATATAAGCACTAATTAAGGTTGATGTAGGTCCTATAGCTTTTTACATAAAATCAAAATGAAAGAAGATAGGGAATCTATACTATGTATGGTCTGATGAATTTGGGATGGGAACTTGGAAAGAAATTTATCAAACTGCCCTGGTAACACGACACAGGCTAAAATCTGTTCACCTACAATAAAGACATTTGATCAAGGCAGTAGGATATAAAATATTGTTTATTATTATATGTGGATGAAACAACAGGATTTCCTTCACTAATGGATGTGTTACTAATTAATGTTGATGAGCTAGTCATCAGTGTGGTGGTGGTGGTGTTGTTGCAGCAGCATTGGTTTTGTTTGTCAAATTCATCTCCTGCTTATTCTCTAACAACAACACAAGAAACTCTTTCCAGATAAACTATGCGAATACGAAATGGGAAAGGTTAAGCTCAACCTCATAGCTAAGGTGTGTAATGTCAAAATTTTCATTTTGTCATTTTTTCATTTTCATTTCAGTCTCTTTTCTCCTGAGGTCTTCAGGTGTTTACAATGCGGTGTGAATAATTAGTAGTTTAGAAGTTTTGAAAGACATTTAGAATGACTAATTGTTAGTAGTTTGTTTGTTTGAATTTACTTATATCGTTTGTTTCTTTGGGCTTGACCCTTCTCAAGGGTATTTCACTTAAATGACAAAGGAGTGTCCACTTACTCTGCTGAACAGTGGAAAACAGGGAGGAAACCTCGGTAAAACCGCTCACACAATGACTCCATCATATACCTGAGGCTGACTGGGGCCCTCGAACCCGTAAACGGTACAGCAAAGGAGCATATTAAAGTAGCTGCGAACATGGAGCAGGAATGTCAACTCCTGGACAGAATTTTCAATAGATTAATGTGAAGATTGTTTAATTGATTTCACGTCGATCTCAAGGGTGACAACGTATTGTCCATTCCACACTGTTCCTTGCATAAATATGGCAGAAAACTGAGAGGAAACCTTGTAAATACCACCCCCTGCTGGCCGGAGCCACATCCTGTGACTCACTCATATTTCTGATGATGGACACACAGTCACAAACCAGTGAGCCGTACATGAAAGTAGGATTATTAGGCCGACATGCTAACCACTAAACCCCATTCGTGGACCTCATGACAGAATGTTGTTCTGATATGGGCCCATGCAGCAAACATGAAATAGCTTGCTCTTTGTCTTTTTCGCGCACACACACACACGGCAAACATGTGACATAGTTTTCTCATTATCAATGGCGCACACATGCGACAAACACAAGACATATCATGTTCATTATCTATTTTGCGCACACGCTGCAAATATAAGACATAGCTTGCTAGGTACATGTATCTATGTCAATGTGAAAGCTTAAGACAGTCTGCAATAAAACTCATCTTATAGGCAAATTTATATAATAATGTAATGTATACGAAAGACTTGGGTTTTACGTTAACAAGGAAAAATAGGTTTAGCAAAATCTGCAACCGAAAAGCAAAAAGAAAGAAAAAATTTTTTCAAAAATTATAACAGAAAATTAGGATTCGTCAAAAAAAAGGAAAAATAAAATATAGAATAATGTACATACATTTTACTGAGTTTACTATCAACATGTGTTATTAATGTATTTAAGTCTAATTAAATATATACTTATACATATATATACTATTTACAATGTGATGTGAATATCAATCAATGTTTTACATACAAAGTGATCAACATTGGTATAAAAACAGGTTTTATTTGATGAAAATGTCACAGAGAGAGTTAGCAACAAGTCAATCAAACATAAAACGCTTGAAATCCCCGCCTCTGTTTACATCTCATCGTGTGACAATGTTGTACATTGAAAAGAAATCTGTACCATAGAATCTGGAGGGCCCATTTCAGGTAGACGACAAGACAAGGTGTGTATAAAAATAGGTGAATGCTGATGTCAGTCTTACCTCACAAGGGGTTCAAGTTATGACCCTTTGTTGCTCTAAATCATGTAGAATTAAGTAAGCAGGTTACTGTAAATCACCGAACATTTCCTCCATAATATGGCTACTTTAAAAGTTATTTTGAGGACTTAAAAATGGTTCCTGGAAGGCAGATTAACCATTTTTCAGTTAGAAAACATCAGGATTTGTCAGCAAACATAAATTTGTTTCCCAGGAGCCATACCTAGGTCCTTAAAATAGCCATATTATGGTCAAAATTTTTGGTGATTTACAGTACTCAAATTATATAACACATGTTGCTCAACTTATGTAACACATGCTGCTCAACTTATGTAGCACAAGTTGCTCAACTTATGTAACAGATGTTGCTCAACTTATGTAGCACAAGTTGCTCAACTTATGTAACAGATGTTGCTTAACTTATGTAACACATGTTGCTTAACCTATGTAACACATGTTGCTCAACCTATGTAACACACATTGCTCAACCTATGTAACACATGTTGCTCAACTTATGTAGCACAAGTTGCTCAACTTATGTAGCACAAGTTGCTCAACTTATGTAACACATATTGCTTAACCGATTACTACGCTGCTCAACTTATGAAACAGGTGCTGGTCAACCTATACCAAACACGTGTCGCAACCTATGTAACATATGTTGCTCAACTGATGTAACACACATTGCTCAACCTATGTAACACATGTTGCTCAACCTATGATGATGAACATGCTTTACAAATTTTTGAACTCATTTTCAACAATCTTGTCCAACACGTTTTCAAATATTTTGTTACACAGGCTTCTAAATCTACACTGATGAAGAAGTTACAATATAAACTGATGTATAGTTAGGGGAACACATATTCAGTTATAACATAAATTTACCTAAATATTTTTCACAAATTATCAAGAAACTTTTTATTTCAATGATATACAGTACTGGAGGATGGAACCTGGCAAGTCTATTTTGAAAAGTTGTATAAACCGAGCTTTGACACGTATTTGTGGAGTGACCAATGTCTCATTTAAATTAAATTAAGGGGGACAAAAAAGCCTTAAAATCAAGTTTAAGGAAACTCGAGGCTATGAAACGGGCAATATCATTTACAGATCAATCGGCTTATTCCTATCTATTAAAATAGATAAATTTTAAAACAAAACATGGAAAGACTTGACAAATTACACTAAATAAAGAGGCTATGTGTAAAGGTGCATCATCCGAATTGAAAAGCGAAACCACCAGGAAACTGACTTTGTTGATGTTGGTGGTAATTTCCTCCCATTCCTCCAAAGTTTCCACCACCGAAAGAGAATCCTTGGTTTCCCCCAAAAAATGCCTGGAATATTTGGTTTGGATCAATATGATCTGAAAAAATAAAAAAAACAAGAAAAATTACCTTCTTTAAGAAAAAAGAATTAACCTATAACAAAAGTAATCTTTATTTACAGAGGGTTGAGGATTGTTTTGTTTGTTTGTTTGTTTGATTGCGGTTTAACCTCGTACTCAAGGGTATTTCATGATGACAGATTGTCCACTTCACACTGCTCCTTGCTTTATTGCGAAGGAAAGCCAGAAGGAAAGCCAGGAAGAAACCTCGTAAAAACCACCCCCTTGATTGCCAGAGCCCCATCGGGACTCCCTCATATACTGGATGGTAGACATATGGACTAGATTCCATGAAAAGTACATCGAAGTTGGATTGATTGATTTGTGTTTTACGCCATGCTTAAGGGTATTTCAGTTATATGGCAACAATAATTGACACAAGCACAACTAAGATGTGAAGAGCTTCCATAATGTTGGAAAGTTAACTTTCCTCCAGTGCTAAGTAAAGACAGCATTGTCACTCTTCAAACAAAATATCCTTATCCAGAGGGCCATTGAAGTAGGATTAGTAAGAGCACATGCTAACCACGGCCATGCGCCTCGACTGTCTGTGTATGTAACATGTTAAATATGATGACTCACCAAATCCTGGGCCGTCTAGATCATCCATATCTTGGCCTTGGTCGTAACGTAATCGCTTCTTAGCATCGGATAAAACAGAGTAGGCTTCTCCAATTTCTTTAAATTTTCTTTCCTCTTCTTTTTGAACATCTGGTTCCGCATGTGAATGACGATCTAAAAGAAATTAGAATTCCTCAAATTATTTCATATAAATTTAATTTGATTTTTTTTTTAATTTTATTTTAATTTAAAGGTTATTTTTAATTTTAATTGGAGGTATTCAATGTGGGCAGTACATCTATTTGAAGGAGGATTACCAGTAACATTACATTGACACTAAGAAAAAAAGTCAAACTCATTTTCTATCTCTATATTTCGGCACTTTATTTTGCCATCATCAGGATTGAATAAGTGACAAACATTGTTTGTCTAATTTGTTTGTTTGTTTGATTGGGGTTTAACGTCGTACTCAAGAGTATTTCACCTATATGACGACGTGCCAGCCCAATGAGTTTAGGAAACCACCCTCGACACCACTGGCAACAAACAAAGACAAGATGGGACAAATACAGGACAACAACAGGACACAATACAGACACCACAAACAGATCGGCTTCCTGTTAACCTTTAGCTCTGAGAGCACCAGGGCAACATGAAGCTTCCTCCGAGCACACGCTTGTTTGTCTAAGGTTTTCTGCCCTATTTAAAAGGGTTGGTGTTTAACGCCGTGCCTAAGGGTATTTTACTTAAATGACGGCGGTGTATTCCAACAAAAATTGACACAAGCACAACCAATATATAGTGTGTTTACATAATGTTGGAAAGTTAATTTTCCTCCAGTGTTAAGTAAAGACAGCATTGCTACTCTTCAAACAAAACTACCCTTAGCCAGAGGACTATATTTAAAAGGGAAAACCTGTCAAGTTTTTGGTCTGTTGTGGTCATTTGTGTTAAATTATAACAACAATAAACTTTCAATTATTAGATATCACGCTAATTAAGATCTTCTCGCTAGGGGCGCTAGTGTCTAAAATCAAAGTTGTGACATAGCTGTATGGGGATTGCACGATGACTTCTTCCCTATACGCCCAAGTCATCAACTTTCTGATCAGGCCATCCATAATAATTTATTTGTTTCCTGTAACCCGACCTACCCCAAAAATTCAAGGTAAAAAAAAAAGGGAATGGTAGGTATTTCTTTCTTTTTTTTTGCCGTTTTTGAGAAAATGAAGAACTGCTTTTCATGAATTGGAAAAAGAAAAACCATGGGTAATGGTTTTTTTCTCAATAAAACTTGAATACACTGCCGTTAAAGAAGTGAAGTAGCCAACAGCAAGGCTTATAAATAGTACATGTATAAATGTTTTTATTCAGATAAAATGACTGTATGGTACAATTTCAAACAAAAGTGTTTTTTATGTTTTAGATAAAATAGATTTTGTTTGCTTGATTTTGTAAACTCAAACCATGATCACTTTAGTCACCAGGGGGCGTAGCCACGTAGCTATAGTCTTGAAACATAAATAGCACCATGACAGTATCATTACATAACTCAAACATCGATCACTTTAGTCACCAGGGGGCGTAACCACGTAGCTATAGATTCTTGAAACATGAATAGCACCATGACAGTATCATTACATAACTCAAATATTGATCACTTTAGTCACCAGGGGGCGTAGCCACGTAGCTATAGATTCTTGAAACATAAATAGCACCATGACAATATCATTACATAACTCAAACATTGATCACTTTAGTCATCAAGGGGCGTAGCCACGTACATGTAGCTATAGATTCTTGAAACATAAATAGCACCATGACAGTATTATTACATAACTCAAACATTGATCAATTTAGTCACCAGGGGGCGTAGCCATGATGCTATAGATTCTGGTTATAGCGACTCGGTTCACCAACATCGAGTATCTCAGAATAAAACTCTTGGTGAGGGAGGATGAGTCAGGGTCAACATTCCCATAAACTTTTCAAGGGTATTTCACCCTCAGTCTGCCATATCAATATGGTGGAATACCGGAGGAAACCAGACAAAAACCAATCCCACAATAGCTGGGGTCTCAACGTTTGATTATCATGTATACCCTAATTCCACAGATAAAAGAGCTTAGGCAGAGGGGTGTCCACCTGTCCTTTGGACACCCTGAATTGAACAATTGCCTCACTTGGTTACCCTGTTTTAAGAAACTTTAACATGCAGGAGATAGGGAAACTGTAAAAATTAGACACCCTGTGACTTAAAAACTGAAGCAAAATTACCATTTTGGACCACATACTTTTGATTTCTGGCTATTAAAAGCCCCTGCACAGAAATAAGACAAATTTGAAGGCTTTAGATTTGTTTCGTTTGATTGGGGTTTTACGGCCTACTTAAGGTTACTTTACTCATTGTGTCAGCACCAATGGGTGATGAAAACTACCCCTGGCAACAACAAGGACAACACAGGACAATCAGAAGATGCAATACATTAAAAACCACAAACAGATCAGCTTCCTCTTGTCCATTAGCTCTGGGAGCACCAGGAAGCTCTCTCCAGCCACTAGGTAAGTTGCCTCTTATGACGACACTTCCGAGGAGCTGAGGGCATATTCTAACACCTGGGACCCACACAGGGCTATAAAACGCAAGACATTTCCAATACTTACCAGGATGATGTATAAGGGCACGCTTTTTATAGGCTTTTTTAATTTCATCTTCTGTAGCTTCTTTGGCTACACCCAAAATTTTATAAAAGTCTTTTCGTTTGCTTTTCTTTAGACATAATTTGGCATCTTGTAATAAACGTCTGTTTTCTGAAAAATATATTAATTTGCAATAATTTTTTTGTTTACAGGTTTACAGAGTTTTTGTTTGCTTTGCACAAATATATAGCCTGTTTGTTTGATTTGGGGATGAAAGCAGTGCTTAAAGATTTTTTTCTCTCATATGACGCACCACCAGCCATGATGGATAAGGATTTGTTTGTTTGTTTGATTGGGGTTTAAGGTCGTACTCAAGGGTATTTCACCTATATGACGGGTTGTCCACTTCACACTGTTCCTTGTCTTAGTACGCTGGAAAACCGAGACGAAACCTCGTAAAAACCACCCCTGCGATTGCCGGAGGCACATCATGCGACTCACTAAATATGCTTGATCCCGTGAATGGTGTACCGAAGTAGGATTAGTAAGCAAACACGCTAACCACTAAGCTGCAGGGCACAAACAACTGACATAACAATCAATGGACTCAAAACAAAAAGTAGTTACCATGTGTTTTGTCCATCTTCAGTATTTTATCATAGTCTCTGACAGCCTCTTCGTAACATTCAGTGTCCATGTAACTGAATAAATAAACAACACACATTGTCAATTGCCTTCATTATTAAAAACAACATGGCAGATATCTCAAAACAGTAATTATTTGGATTGTCCACTTCACACTATTCCTTGCCTAATTATGGAGGAAAACTGAGAGGAAACCTCGCAAAAAACACCCACGCGATTGCATGACCCACATCGTGTGACTCGCTTATATACCTGATGGTCGACAGACTCAATCCTGTGAACGGTACATTGAAGTAAGATAAGTAGGCAGACACGCTACCAGTAAGCCATGGCCTGCTCCAGTTATCAGAGGTATCCTCTTGACCAGACCTACATGTTTGTTTGTTTGTTTGTTTGTTTGGTGTTTAACGTCGTACTCAAGGGTATTTCACTTATATGACGACAGACAAAAATACAGAACAGCACAAACAAATC
>JAQQZZ010032864.1:0-10673 GCA_030265115.1 Mopalia vespertina | reverse complement strand
CCCCCCCCCCCCCCCCCCCACCCCCACCCCAACACACACACGCTCAAAAATAATCCACAACCTCAAAGAAAACTACCTTATGGCAAGCCGGTGATTTTGGCTGACTGTTCAGTTACTTTTTGGCACAATTGAAACAATACCTTTAATTAGCCCAACAGTACTTGGCATCATCAATTGAACGCTCTTTACTTAAACATTAAGCCCCACCTCAAAGCGACAAGAAAATAATGAGGTACGAGTTTAGATCTGGTTTGAATCGGACTACAGCCTTTGTTTCACATTTGATCATAGTTTATATGTTTAAAAGCTTTGTATGAATTAATACGAACTAATCTCCATGTAAACCCATTCAAATAATGTAAGATGATATAGCAAGTATCCAAATTACATCTCTATTTTTCAAATGTTAGGTCAGGGATGGATATTTTCTACAGAAGGAAGAGGGGTTTTGCTTTATCACTGCTTGTGTTGAGCGCATATTTTGATACTTACATGACACCAACAAATATGTAATGGTATGAACAACATTACAAATACCCAGCGGGTTAAGGAATAACTTGCCCGACTTCTTTCCTCAATGACAATGGTTTGTTACTTCACCAGTCCCTGCCTCTGCTTGCAATTAGACATGGGTCGACCCTTACTCAAACTCATGTTCCGGAATAATGGAACCAAGCAAGTGTTCCACTATAAATAAGGCTGCATTGTATGATAGACTATTAGAACTCTGCATCTAGTGTTCCAATTGTAGTACCATCCTATGTTGTGTTGTCCCTTGTCAGTAGCGTCGAGCTAGTATATGATATCAGCGAAATAACCTCTAGTACGGCGTAAATGTCAAATGTATTTGTTCTATTCGTTGATGAATTTGTGTTTGAATGCTTTTGGGGTTGTTTTTTGTTGTTGTTGCTGCTGTTGTTTTATTTTCAATTGGTTATAAGTTGCATTGGTGTGAAGTCTATCATGGCAGTTTTTGATATCGCTGGCGTTTATTTGTTTCTACATAGTATTCATCAGTGTTCTTGTAAACACCAATTCCTAAAAATAACACACGGCTTTATGGATTGCAACTTCTGGTTTATTATGAGTGCAACGTTTCAATGTCTCTTCAGACTTCGTTCTCAAGCATATAGGATCAACAGTAATAAAACAGTAATATATATACAGTTTTCTGGCGTGATTAAACATGCACATTAATTGGCTAGTGTGTATCATAACTTGTGGCAAGGGCGTCTCAGAGGGTGGTTGTGATGACAGGCTGATCTCATACATGGTTGTTATGACTATAGATAGTGAGGGTGTGAAAATGTTACAAATTGAGTCAACATGATCAGGTTCAGATACTTCAATAACATCTGTACATAAGACATAAGTTTATAGGGGTACGATAGCTAGCGGTAGGGGGGAGGGGGGGGGGGAGGTTGTAGTGATATGTTCATTTTATGCAGTAGGTATTTAAAGATCCTGCTCTTTGTTTAGTTGTGGTTGTTGTCGGCGTATTTGTATGGCTTCCATCAGTTGCCTTGTTGTTACATTGGGTAAGTTTTGATTGTGTTAACATTATTCCAGTCTATAACATGTTGTGGATAAGTTTGTAGGTGGTCAGAAAGAACTATTTTTGTGTTCTTTAATTCGTTTGTCCAGTGGTCGGTAGGTCTCTCCAATGTAATGTTGTTCACAATATAAACACAGTTTTTGTGGGTAGGTTTGTTTTTAGCTCGGAGGGGCTTGTATGTGAGTCATGATGTTCCTATATCTGGTGAATACACAATCTAGATTGTTGGCTCTAAGCATTATCAATCCCATCTAAATTTTTAACGTATAAACAGGAATTGGAGATAAACAAGCGCCTTCTTGATGCGTTAAGTTTTAACAAAGCAATCATGTTACTTAAATCGAGTAATCGAATAGGTATTCATTACAAGCCTCATTCAGAAACTGTTATTCTGTAGAAGTCGTCAAATGCATTTAAAACATTGTCAATCTTAGTACATGTAAACACTAAAGGCTGCTAAACGTTAATCGTGTGTCATAAACGAAATATTTGTGTACAGAGAAGTCCTTTACAAAATCCTGTTATCACCTTCTGTATAAAACAAGCATTTTTCACCAAAGAGTTGTGGATTCAGGAAAATTGTCTTCCTTTCATATAGCTGCAACTATATTGGAAAATACAGCAACGTTTTCGCAATCTACAAACTGTTTGTGTAATTGAGGCTTATATATACGCCGAACTTTCACGCATATGGCGGCGTGCCAACCCAATGGATGAAGAAAACTACTCTCGACTTCAAAGGCTAAAAAATGTCAGAAAAGGACACTTGCAAAGATATGAAAACACATCGAATTCGTGTTGCGCTTGGAACACTAGGGCAACAAAACCTCCTTTCAACCGACCACGCAATCTACAGGATAACACACAATGGATCCTCTCTAAAGTCGAACAGGCGGCGATTGATTTTACGCTCTTGTGCTTGGTTTTCAACCAAAGACTGGTTTTGATAGGCGGCGTACAGGTCTAAGACTGGATTTGATAGGCGGCGTACAGGTCTAAGACTGGATTTGATAGGCGGCGTACAGGTCAAAGACTGGATTTGATAGGCGGCGTACAGGTCCAAGACTGGATTTCATAGGCGACGTACAGGTCTAAGACTGGATTTCATAGGCGGCGTACAGGTCTAAGATTGACAAGTATTACAAATACATACTACCATCATTTTGAACCATTTTTATCATATATCAGACGTATTTATTATCACAAAGCAGGGACAACGTTCATCAATCAAATATAAAATAAAATAAATGCATGTAAACTGTCAATATTCGATATAAATATAAAATAACTGTTCATGAAGAGATTTTAAAAGCTTGGTCTTTACTTTCACACAACTGAAGTTCTAAATCAAACTTGCCTTGCAGTATCCGAAACTTAAATTGTTCTATTTCAATCACCACTACTCTCTTTAATTTGTAGAAATCCGGCCTCCTGGAAATGCCTAGTCTAATCCATTATAATCCATTGCCAAGTCATGTTATGTTCTGTATCGTATCCATCGTCTTCTGTCCGCCATTGGGTATCATGGCGCTTCTGCAAGCTCTCAAAGTAAGTACCATAAGCATCTCCATCATTTTTTAATAAAGTTGTAGGCCATTTATGCTCTGTCTGCTTATTTATCTATTCATGGAAAATCTAAACGTGCTATATCAGACACTGCTTGACACCAATAACCACTAGAGGGACACCTTTCAGATTTATAGGCCAATTATAGGCCTACATGTTTGTAGACCTTAGTCTAACCTACACGTTTATAGACCTAAGTCTTTGCTACACGCCTATAGACCTTAGTCTAAGTTACTCGTCTATATACCTTAGTCTAATCTATACACGTGTATATACCTTAGTCTAAGCTATACCCCTGTATAGCTACACGTTTATATACATTAGTCTAAGCTACACGTTTATATACATTAGTCTAAGGTATACACGTGTATAAACCTTAGTCTAAGCTACACGTTTATATACCTTAGTCTAAGCTACACATTGATATACCTTAGTCTAAGCTACACGTTTATAGACCTTAGTCGAGCTACACGTGTATAGTCCTAAGTCTAAGCTACACGTTTATATACATTAGTCTAAGCTACACGTTTATATACATTAGTCTAAGCTACACATTTATAGACCTTAGTCAAGCTACACGTGTATAGACCTAAGTCTAAGCTACACGTTTATATACCTTAGTCTAAGCTACACGTTTATATATATTAGTCTAAGCTACACGTTTATATACATTAGTCTAAGCTACACGTTTATATACCTTAGTCTAAGCTACACGTTTATAGACCTTAGTCAAGCTACACGTGTATAGACCTAAGTCTAAGCTACACGTTTATATACATTAGTCTAAGCTACACGCTTATATACATTAGTCTAAGGTACACGTTTATATACCTTAGTGTAAGCTACACGTTTATAGACCTTAGTCAAGCTACACGTGTATAGACCGAAGTCTAAGCTACACGTTTATATACATTAGTCTAAGCTACACGTTTATATACATTAATCTAAGCTACATATTTATAGACCTTAGTCAAAGCTACACGTTTGTATACATAAGTCTAAGATACACGTTTATAGACCTTAGTCTAAGCTACACGTTTATAGACCTTAGTCTAAGCTTCACGTTTATAGACCTTAGTCTAAGCTTCACGTTGATAGACCTTAGTCTAAGCTACACGTTTGTATACATAAGTCTAAGATACACTTTCCTAGACCTTAGTCGAAGTTACACGTTTATTAATTAAGCATGAAGCCCCCCCCCCCCCCCTCTTCCGTTTTGATAAATGTGGCGGAACCAATAGTATTATATTTTATCACGAAGATGTTGTGATGGGATGACCAGATGATCAGGACAAGATAATTAGAAACAACTTGGCATTCAACAATGTTGGCTAATATTTTGCATATAACAATGTAAATAAATGCAAATAAACACTACTGTAACATACGTTTTAATCTTTTTCTTTGCAGGTTGACTCGTTGTCTAGGTTGAACTTCTCAGAAGCCAAACGAGCCTCGGAACTGGCAATGGAATATAGTTTGTCAGCTGTGTTAATCGGTACTAACTTGGGGTGTCTTGTCGGAACATTTGTTATATGTTATTTGTATCAATTACAATAAGCCTGGATCCAGAACTACATCCCTCAGTCTTTAAAGTTCCATAATACACGACCTTGATTCATGGTGAAAATGAACCATACTTGTTATCAGAGTTGAAAACAATGGCTGAAGAATCGTTCTGTTTTAAGTCAATTTTAGATAGTGGCAATATTAGATATATGACTCAACAGTTAATGTTTTGTCGTTAATATCGTGTACCGATACTGTGGCGAGATGACCGTTTTACATTACAACATGCTGCCTGTTACTAATCTTATTAAAACTTTATCTAGTTAGTGTTCTTCTTGCATCCGATCGAACTACAATACCAAGAACGCCAAGTTAGTTGCTTTGATGACTCATCAAAGAGTTGTTCCACAAAGCTTGATAATGATGAGCCGGCGATAATTGCTTAATTATTGCATGTGTGATGGTTATTTGTATTCACTTGAGGCAGTGCTATTGTTATGAAGCCATTTACAGGAAACTTGAGTTAGAATGTCTGCTCAATAAATCAAATACGTGATATACACCCCTATTAAAATCTTCACCGCCGTAACTATTGGATAATCGTGTTTGTCATCGTATACAATAGAATCGCCTGTATATAAAGGGACAGTTGAAGACGTTGGAGAGTCCGCTATTGCACTCATTGGTCAACTTTTGAATCTGTAACAACGCTCTAACACGAATAGCATTATGAACCGCTTATCATATTAAATGACTTAACAAAAGTTATCTCTGTTCTTCGAAATTCTCTGAAACTTCGAAGTTCTCTTAATTAACTGATCCCAATCTAAGCATTCCTGTCAGTCTATCTACCTGTCATCTAATGTATATCATTGACCATTTGAGTTTAATAAATCGATTGAAACTCTGCTGTTGCCAACATTTTTCGTAAAGCTTGTGATTTTGACCCACTTCTCACATTTACTGTGCTATCATTTCCCAAGTTCACCACTATTCACATGACATGACAATGCGTATAATTCCATGCTCGCCATCTTTGGTCAAATGTTCGTAACTAATGCCATTATCTACCATAGGCCCACTAGAGATCCTTTTAAGTGTGGAGCTCGACACTATTTTTTTTGTTTCATGTGAGATCTTGGTTACTTGCCACCAATTATCAAGTCAAAAGAACTGGATGTATTGGCATTCTACGTAGTGTTATTCTCTGTGTTACACCAAACGTCATTACTGTTGTCAATGATGCACAGCGAGCGTGTGCTGGCGTTTAACGCACCATGCACTGAGAATTTGGCTTTGTTCATGTGTTTATTACCGTACAAGCAATGTGTTTTGTGGCTTACTGTCCGTAAACTTTGACGACACATTGGTTAATTTGGACTCCGTTCTTAAAGTGGCCGATGCACAGGCGCCCACATGATAACATCGACACAGATGCTTCGGGCGTCAGATCCCCCCTCCCCGCCGCAACAATTGATTCCACCTTATCCGACGTACAAGTGACTGAACTATTAGAAATACATTGTTATCGTTAAAAAAATACTGGTACTATAGTATTGCTAGGTGAGCTGGTTGGGTTTGATTACGTTGTACTCAAAGGTATCTCACTTATACAACGACGGTTTATTCAATTCTCAATATTAAATACAATGAAAAGCTGGGAGGAAAACAGCCCCGTGATTAGAGAGCCTCCTCGTGTGACCTCATCATATACATGAGGTCGACTGTGGGAGTAGAACCTGTGAGAGGTAGTCCGATTGGCTAACAACTGAGCCACAGAACACGGCCCCGTGATTAGAGAGCCTCCTCGTGTGACCTCATCATATACATGAGGTCGACTGTGGGACTCGAACCTGCGAGAGGTAGTCCGATTGGCTAACAACTAAGCCACAGAACACGGCCCTAAAACACGGTACAAGAGGAGACTGATCTGCAGTTTCCATTGTGACATGTTTTCAGACTTCAGAATAGTATTAATTAAATCCAATTCCAAGTATACAACATATTTATTGGTATACTGAGACATAAAAAAGCGAGTGCTTTAAGAAATTAACAAAAACTCCACATAGACCATTGGCTCTTCCAATATAAAATTGACAAATTTGGTCAGAAAACAATAGTTCATAAATTGGTTTAAGCAATATTTATTTCCATAACGAAAGGACACAATGTAAAAATCGATTTACATATACATTGATTGGAATTCATAGCGTAAACAATTAACATTGAAGATCCGGTCTACTACTGGCATAAGCACATTCATTTTATGTATCTCACGTGATCATGAAAATTACAAAGTGGAGAATTTAGATTTTTAGATAAGCCTAACATTAAATTATAACATTTCATCAAATATATATGTTCTAACAGTTTGCCTAACACTGCTTGATACATTTATGTGCATTTAATTTTCTATACATTATTTAGGGGATAATACAGGAATTCAACAGGATGCGGAGTTGTGCATATTTCGACTTACTAGTCGAACAGTTTAGAGTTTTTAACGAACTCGTGAAGAGGTATAAAATTTGTTTAATTTTATTCTTTACTTTATAGTGGGTTGCCGAAGAGATGGCTTTGGATATCATTCTTTCTGAGTTTAAAAATATCGCGTCTTAAATGATTAAAATGACAACATTGCAAGATAAAGTGTCCTGGGTCTTCTATTGGATAACAGCTTTTACACGATATCCTATCCCAAAGGTGAGATTGTACGTGTGGAATTGTAACTTACTACGGCTGTTTCCTAACTATGCGTGTATTATTAGCATGCTACGGTTTTCAATAAAATCGTGTGATGAGCTTATCGACGTATATCGACAAAGACCGACAGAAAGAGTGTAGTGATTCGCCGTTAGAAATTGTTGTGCCAATCAATAGTCGAAGGAATAAATAAACAGAAATTCTGAATTGAGGAATAATAACATTTTTTAATTTCTACTTAAGTAGAAATATTTTCACCTCGGTAGATATATTTTCTACTCGAGTTAAAATATTGATATCTACTTAAGTAGAAATACTTTTCACCTCATGCAGTGGAAATAATTTCTACTCGAGGTTAAATATTTCTACTCAAATTAAAATATTTCTACTTAAGTGTTAATAATTTTAACTCGAGTTTAAATATTTTTACCTCAGTGGAAATAATTTCTACTTACTAGGAAATATTTAAACTAATTGAGTAGAAATATTTCCACTGAGATGGAAATTATTTCTATTTAAGTCGGAATGTTTAAACTTGAGTTGAAATAATATCTACTTAAGTAGAATTATTTTAACCCGAGTTGAAATTATATCTACTTAGGTTGTAATATTTTAACGTGAGTAGAAATTATTTCAACGCTGGTAAAAGTATTTGATCTTGAGTGGAAACTATATCTACCGAGGTGAAAATATTTCTACTCAAGTAGAAATTAAAAAAAATAATTGTTAATCCAAAAAAGTTATCGTGTCCCTTATAAGCCACCGTATTGTTGCCATATCTAAGCCCATAAATTGGAGGCAAACTGAATTTTACCGATCTGGAATCCTATAAATGATAAAATATATTTAGCATTTTCAACTGAGATTTTATAAATACAAATTTAATTTCTATATTTGAAAGACTGCAAACTGTTTTAGTTTGGAAACAATGCATCAAGTCCATCCATGTATCGCTCTGATTGAGTTTATTCTGTTTCATAGATTTTTGAAAATATTGATTATTGATGTCAATAGTTGTTATTCTTGTATACTGGGACAAACTGTGCCTGTAAGAAAAGAGAAACCTACTCGCGATACTTCATGATCCGACAACAGCATGGGGCTTTGTATCTTATCTGCGCGTAATATATTGAAAATGTATACAAAAATAATAGGAAAAATTTATTGATAACTTCGGAAATTAGTCATATTGGACGGTCCTTAGCTAATACTCATGTGAATACTAGATCAGATGTTCACATTAACTAAAACGGTGTACTTAAATTCTTACCAAAATATAAATACACCACTGCCGTCATCCATGCACTCACTTACCTAAAAACTTCTACGGGTATGTTTCTAATGTGGTTATTAATATTGCTTGACATTTTGATATATTCGGAAACTTGTAAAGAAATGCCGATAACCACAGCTATTTTATCACCGGGGTTTTCACCTGACCTCAGGCCAATAAAAACAATCACGTATACATATCATATACATCCCAATGTATATTATCAGAATACATGCATGTTATTTCATAATCACGTGTTGAGTCAGTTTGAGGGTAGACGGTAAATGGTCAATCAAACAAACAAACAGCTAAATTAAAATAATTTAAGGAATTAAACTAACAAAACGTCGGCACAAAAACACTCTTAAACTCAATCCCTCAATCACACGTATTTTAAATTTTGGGGGTATTTAAATATTTACGATAAGAACAGTATTGTGCTGCTCCAGTCCTTGATTGAAAGTTAAAGAAAATGTTTAAAATATAAAAAAAATAACAAAAGCACGACAAAGACAGAACGGGCATGTAAGTCTCGTTCTCTTATACTTGACTTCCGGGTACCTCGTCCTAACTATCGCAATGCCGATCTTAAAGAACCGCTTTTAGTGTTGCTGTTGGCTGCAGCTCAAGGATTGGAACGGAGAATCGGCATCTTTTTGACTTTCCGTTTATGATAAACTAGAAAGAATGTATGGAGTGAATTACGCGAAATATCGCAGATCACATGACGTGACTTACAGGCGCTGTACAATTAAGGACATCAAACACAGATTTGTCTTTTATGTATCTGCTTTTCGTCCGATGTCTAACTGTAGTAGATATGCTTATTACATTAATTGGTCCCATAATCTGTAACAGAATGCTTTGTTTACGTGACCCGTTATTGATTCACACATTAAACAACTCCTCTCCTTCCTAGAAATCCTAAAATAGGAAAAGATACATCCAATTCATGCATTTGATGGACTGGTTTCTCGACAAATGTGCCGAACTATATGGAATGATCTTTAGACCCATCTTTATTATCCTCCTTAATAAATGTTGAAAAAAAGATAAATAAGTCATTCAGTATATTCATTAAGAATAGGTAATGCAGAATTTTATCTTAATGATTCAACGGACATTTCGTCAAACGTTTTGATATACCCTTTCAAAACAGTCCCATGGATCTTTACAATGTTTAGAGAGAGAAATTTATTGGATTAAAACTCTTCAAAAGTTGTATCCACTGCATGAGTTTCAATAGGGAACAAGATAAAGGCTCTAACAAAGACATAATTCCTCTTGCATTCCAATATTCCAACCAAGTCATCGTTATAATCGATATAGAAACTTGTCTCTGGGAATTTATAGAACATGAGATGATTCATTGGTTCGACATCCTTGTGCCAGTGTGATTCATTTTATAATAATAGTGAGAGGTAAATGAAGACAATGCGAAACGTATACCGTGCAGTTCAATATTTTATCAAACTCTTGCAAGATTATCATATTTGTCTTACAAAATAAAACCGTATACAATTGCATGATACAGTCTCGACGTTTTAGACAAAAAATCTCTGACTTTTTCAGAAGTCATGACATTTTCTTTCCTTATAGTTTGGTCCTGCTTTTTGCCAGTTTGATACAACTAAATGTCATTGATAACTCCCTTATGACTACCCTCAAAATAAAGATCTTTAAACAACTGGTACATCATGCGAGAGTGAATCACAGTCTTGTAATGGTTACAGAGTTTTTTAATGTGGTTTTGACCAGACGAATTCCCAGAGCGGAGAACACATGCAAGACGTATTAGAATAAAAATAAACACCAAACTCTAAGTTATAGCTAATGAGCTGGACGTTCAGCTGAATTGCTACACATTTACCTTCACTTGAGTTTTACTTCATGGTGTTATAGTACTATAGGTATATAATACTGCTGCAAGTATTCGTGAGTTTGATTGGATTTTAACGGACTTAGCTATGCGGCTTCGACCAGACCTTAAACGCATCTAGTTTACTAGGATAAATATCGTCTCACATTCTCTTTGCCCTATATCTGTCAGGTACCAGACTTATGGAT
>JAQQZZ010032853.1:0-10674 GCA_030265115.1 Mopalia vespertina | reverse complement strand
GGTAGTGGATGTTTATTAAAATGACGCTCAGCCTTTTTACGATCTTTTATGGCATTTTTGCAGTCATTATCATACCAGGGTTTACTTTTGGACTTTGGGTTTGTCGAGGTCTTTCTTGTCTTTCTTGTCTTCTCTTGTCAGCAGCAGAGAGTATAATATTCGTAAAGGTTTCTATAGGATCATCTGCTGCTTAAATGATCTGTGGGTCGAGCTCGTCCTCACAGATCATTCAAAGGAGCGCTAATCTGCTCTGTCAAATTTCCACCTCCAACGAATTGGATGAGAGATGCTCAAGGATGATTGGAAAATGATTGGAGATAAGTAAACTTATGAATTTGGCTATATGTAACTATGGTACATTCGGTCAGCATTTTATTTCATTGAATTCTGAGTCTAGCCTGGATATCTCTGTAAGGGGATTAATACTGGATCTGGGCATACCCGTCCCTTCAAGGACTTTGTTAATTATTCTGTGGTGGATAAATTATTAAATACACCTGTCACTTTGAGGATATGGTGATTACCCTGATTTGGATATAATCGGAACAATTCCTTGTTTTATGCCTTGGAACTGTGTATCTTACATATAAAGCAAATATATATATCAGCTCTATTTACGCAAAATGCGATTGAAACCTCACGGAAAGATTTGTGTTATACCTGTTACACATTAGGGCTTCATCAACTTGATCACATGTATTGTGAAATCAATTAAACCTGATTATGATCACATAAACGTTTAATCATGATACACTAGCGCACTCATGTTAAACTTTGTTACGTTTTTTTTTAATTACATAAAATCTAATTTTCAATGGATTTTAATAAAACGGCAAAAACTGTCTGTGCATGTAAATTAGCTCAGATTATAATTTGTCCACAATATTGTATAATATTGAATACATTTGAACTCAGAGACTTTGTGAATGACAAAATAAACAGATACATATTAGACGAAACGTATAAATGTATTTTTAACCAAAACACTATTTTACCTAACCAGGTGACAAATAACTGCCTTTAAAGTACGTCAATAGAAATGTGTCAAAAACCGATAGCTAATTTGTCTAAAATATCACAGACAGATTTGTGTTCTGGAGAAATTCATTGGCAGCTTGGCAACTCAATTATCAAACGATTGATTCTGAATTCAAATTCCTCACATAGAAATGTTCAACGTTGCAAAGTTGGCAAGAAACATACATGTATTATGCGAAATATTCCCATTAATCTAATAAGCAGTAACTACTGTCAAGTTTCCTTTACCCATAGTGTTTATTTGGCCTTTTATAAGGTACTTTTATATACGTTTTTAATAATGCGACGTATCAAGACTTTTAAACTGTGGGTTCTAATTACCCTACCTCTGTGGCGAATTCCTTCTGTGGGCATTGCTGCAGCATATTGTAGAAAGTAATTATCTGGCATATTCACCGGAAATATTCCTATTTAACAGTTCTCAGTGTCAACATTGGAGATAAAAACCAATTACAAATACATTGGTTAAATGCCATACAGTTGTAACTTGGGTCTGTATTTGTCGAGACTTCAACATGATCAGCCTGGTGTGTGAACAGTCACGTGTATCGGACAAGTTCTGATCATAACCTAGCCTTAGGTCAACACCTACCGAGTTTTAACAGGATCATAAATCCAGCTGATTAGGTCATGATTCGCCCAGAATGGCTAACCAGTCTACTGCACACCAGCTTCAAATAACGATAAATATGGAGAGCGTGGTTTGAAGGGCTAGAGTTTCATCGGTCAAGATGTTCTCGAGACGGATTGATCGGTGTTCAACGCTGACCTTAAGTGTATTAAACTCATGTGACGGCGATACATTCCAACAATACACTACTGAAAGTTGCAATACAAAATACGACCTTGTTCATTGACACGAAAAAAACAAAATCAACAAATTTTAGTTTAAAACGTGACCTTCTAATATATCCTGATCTTAATTTTGGCCACAATATACTAGGCAACACTAAATCTCATAAACACTTAGGTGTATGCTTATCGGCAACCTATCAATGGAAATGTCATTTCGAAAATGTTGTTAAAAAGGTCAGTCCTATGATCAACTGTTTGAGATGCTTAAAATATCGTTTATCTAGAAAATCATTATATACACTTTATACTTTCGTTTTACCTATATTTGATTGTGCAGACGTTGTATGGGACAGATGCACGCAGGAACAATCATATGCTTTAGAAAATTTTACATGCTTTTAAACGGTGATACAGTTTAAATTATGATAAAATGAATATTTGTGTGTGGCAGTGCAACAATTTTTAATCATCATCAACAGACTTGAAGGGTAATTAGGATTAGCTTTATGTACATGACCATAGATGTGTACACATTTGCGTATTAAAAGGGTATCATATATCTATTTACTCATGTATTTAATTTCTATACAGTTTACAATTTCTAGAACAGATCATGTACAATGTTCAAGGAGTCGATCTCTTTCTTTCATTTATATTTATTTTTATATTCTTATCTTCATTTTTCATTTATTTAAATATTTGTGTCCATGTCAAATTTTGTTTTGTATATATACGCCTCTTTTTCATGTTATGTAAACCTTTTCTTCTGAAATCAGGAAATGCATTTATATAGGCTTGTCCTGTTTGCCAATCCTTTACGTCTAATAAATATTGTTTAAACCAAGTCTGTATTCAATAAAGGAAATAGAAAAGTATTGTGCAATAGTTGATAATATCGCCATTCAGAAATGTGTACAATCTAATCTCTACAAGGAATCCCTCACCAAACAAAACAATCTAATCTCTACAAGGACCACATAATATAGACCAGTCACATTCTGTCAGAGTATAGCTTCTTAGGTTTGCATTTGCTTCTATATTCGCTGAAACACAAATTACATAATATATCATGCGATAAGATAAGATATAAAGACAGATAGATTGCTAAATTTGTTGGGGCTAGGCCGTGTCTGACTTTGTACATGAGAACACCTTTGTGAAATGTGATTCTTCGGGGTAAATCAATTCATCTAACTTGTACAAACATTTCGGTTGTAGGTGACCGAGGGGGAGCTTTTAGTAATATTCATGCAGCCTTTTTCTGTAGTTTTGTTACGCGGGATAATAGTTCATTTTGAAATTAAGTGGCACGTGACATTCTACTACACAATTTATTAAAATGTCTATTAAAAACTTAGTCTCGTCAAATATAACTCCTAAAACGTTATCTTCCTGAACTGAGATTTGCCTTTGTTTCGTCCGTATTACCATAAATACTGTCTTGATTTCGTTAAAAATCAGTTTATTTGTCTTCATCCCAACTTTCATATTATTTAAATCTGATTGGACTCTTTCAAGGGTTGATTGAAAACACTTGTGAGAATAATGCATAGTCGTGTCATCGGCAAACATGTTAATAGAAGAGTATGCAACACTGTCTGGAAAATCGTGGACGAAATAAAAAATAGCCGGGGTCCTAAAATTGAACCCTGTGTTATACTAATATTGACATATATCCTGTCCGTCACATGAGAGTCTAAAATTACACTCTGACTAAGATTTGTGAAATAGGACTCAAATCCAAGTCGGTAAATAACCATTGACACCACAAGTATTTAACCGATTTTAGAGGAATTTGTGATCAACAGGGTCAAACGCTTTCCGGAGATCTATGAAAACAGCCATGGGGGTCTTGCCCTTGTTAAGGTTCCAGAGAAAATCATCATACAATTTTGTTAATGCGGTGACCGTGGAATAAGACCTTCGAAAATTAAATTGACACGGAGAATACCAATCCTTCGTCTCCAAGAATTCATAGACGTTATTGTAAACAACACGTTCGACAATTTTGTTTAACACATTTAATATTGATATAGGACGATAGTTATTTAAGTCAGTGTATTTACCTGACATTTGTAGTGGGAACATTTTAGCAAGTTTCCAGTCATCGGGCACTGTGCCAGATGGCAAAGAGAAATTAAGAACATGTTATTTATCAACAAATATTATTTTATGTTCAAATCAACTGCTCCCCGCCGCCCCCTTCCCTATCATTTAGTAGTCGTTTAAATTCTCCAAGACAAATCTAAAAACCAATCTAAGCAACAGTTCACCTTTTTGTGTAATGCTATACGGATGGCTATGCATCACTATCACGAAAGTATATATTCAACTGTCACAAACTGTTGACAATCAAACGTTCGTTTCTATTCACCATCTAACACAAGTTTGTATTTGTGGATTATACTAAGTAACGAAACGAAAGTCCACAAATACGAAACGTCTTCTCTGAATCTAGCTGAACACCAGTTGACAAAGATAACAAAATTAAATCAGGGATAAGAGCAACCACGCCATTTTTCATGCGGTAACCGGGTCGTGTATATACCATATCTAAGGAACACCATCAAAGTTATAAAATAGTATTATGTTTGGTCGTCAATGTTATCAACATCAAAATATATTCTTTGGGGAATTATTATGATCTTTCGGTTGTAATTTACAATTGTTAATAATTATGTCAAACTAGTCTTAACAGTCTCAAAATGAGATGCTAAAGGATATGCAAACATTACCAACCTGTGTATAACTCGATTGGTC
Source organism: Mopalia vespertina (assembly GCA_030265115.1). Classification (NCBI taxonomy): domain Eukaryota; kingdom Metazoa; phylum Mollusca; class Polyplacophora; order Chitonida; family Mopaliidae; genus Mopalia; species Mopalia vespertina. Next base: position 6,081 of record JAQQZZ010032853.1, on the reverse strand, counting down.
TTATCGAATTATTATGTCGAAAATATAATGCAAAAGCAATAACATTCCTGGTAATGACAACATGATAAAAATGTTCTAATTTGTTTTTGTTTTTTTTTTTTGCTGAAAAGATTTTTTAATGGGATACGATTGACTTCAAACATCGTCAGACTGCAACATTTGATTGAAACCGTCTCCGTCTTACCTCCATGCCTGGCATACAGCCTGTGTGCTTTGAAAAGCTAAATGGTACTTGATCATTACAAAATGAGACTCCAAGAAATAGAACAACGAGAAAGCCTAAACGTCTAAACCTTGGCTCGCGAAGATGACGTAACTCCTACTTGATCCAGTTTCTAGTAATATCCGTTAACCTCAATTCAGTTAATCTGATTATATCAAGAACGAGTTTTAATCGAAATACATTAACTTTGACAAATGTCCATGTGCATTAATATCGCTACGACATCCCAGTCACCCACGGGTAATGTGTTGAGACTACATAACAAGGTTCTCAGTAATGTCATGTGAACAAACTACCCACAATACCTCTACACTTAAAGGCACCAAACTATGCTCAAATCATGCCAGCATTAATAACAACTGTTAAACCCTAATGCTGAGGGTTGGTGGTCTAAGGGAGCTAAGGAACAACATGAAGCCGATCTGTTTTTGATGTCTTTGTTTCACGTCCTGTAATTGTCCCGTATTATTTTTGTTGCCATTGGCGGAGTGGGTTTGCTTCCTTCGCCCATAAGGGCTAGCCCGCCGTCATATGCATGAAATAACATTAAGTAATTGAACCCTAAACAACCTAAACTCCTAATGATTATCACCATTTACTTTTATTGTAAAGCAATGACAATTAACCTTTACAAAATGAACATAGGTTATGTAAATATAACAATAATAATGTGCTCTGGCTTTAAAGGGAAATGCAACTGTTTTTCAACCTAAACATATTATTTTTATTGCATATTTTCAAAGACAAACATCTGTATTGCACTTGCATTCGAGTAAGCATAGCCGTTAATAAGTTAATTTTCTAGGCGGGACTGACGTCATTGTTCGAAATTGCTGTCGGTCACCAGTGTGTCCGTTTGCTTATGGATGCATTGGAAAGCATCGATAACAACACGGCGTATACACAAGCTTGGTCTTCCAAGCGCAATATTAATATGTTGTATACATATCAAAACAGCTCTTTGAGTAACACATACGTTAAGCATGTTTTTAGCTGACATGCGGTCTTAAAAAATCCGGTTTTTAGTACCAGGTTGATATGTACAATCCGTTGTTTATTGTTGTTGTTGTTTCGCTTGGGGACGGACCCCTCACTTTCGGCTTTATATGAAAGCATTCACCAGTGCAGGCAATAGGGGACAGCCACGACTACATGATAAAACAACTGTGCTTTCGAACAATGACGTCCGTTCCTCTTTTTAAATTAACTAATTAACGGCTATGCTAATTCGATTGCAAGTGCAATACAGATGGTTGTCTCTGAAAATATGTGATGAAAATAATAAGTTTAGGTCGAAAAACAGTTTTCTTTCCTTTAAGTTCAGATTTTTGGTACGTAATGTTGTGGGATATGTTTCGCTTCTGTGTTGTTGTTTTTTTTCCATATTTGCCTGCCTACACCAGGATAGCTATCTTATTCGTTATTATTGTAATGTGCTTACATCACATTCGTTTGTGTATACTTTAAATTATTTATCTTCAGTATCTCCAGATCCCGTAGATACAAGCACATTTTTCTTTCTGTACATTCAAGATATGTATTAACTAAACTTAGGTGTGTAAGTGCCTTTTATTTAAACAACTTTATCTTACTTTGACATTTTTAGCCAACTTTTATTTAGGATTTCATCAAATTCTTTTTTTGCCAACTTTTATTTAAGATTCTTTTTTTAGCCAACTTTTATTTAGGATTTCATCAAATTCGGTTAAGTTAACTGCCCTCGCATCGTGTTAAACACCAATTAATCTCTTGGTGGTCTTTGAAGTCCCTGATACTAACTAGCCTGGCAGTCGCTGGTGATATTCTAACCAAATACAATATCCCCAATATTGATGCACGTAGTTCTCCCATATATTACTGCATGTTGTTCAGCTCGAAGTATTTAGTTAAACGCGTGTCCCTATATCTCTCTTTCGAATACAGCAAGTTTTTTTATTAGTTCATAATAATAAAACAACAAAATAAATATCCACTGCTTTATATCGGAAAGAAATAACTTTCGTAGCTCTTTAAGAAACCTGAAGGTTCTACATGGATCAGAATACACCTGTGGAATATAATGTCTTTGGCGAAGGCCGGGTGGTTGAGCAATCTAAGTTGCTCTAACTTTACTGCTAGTGATTCGTTGCCTAAATCTGAGGGATGTAGGTTCGATTCCCAGGCGATTTTCAACGTGCAAAATTTTCTGGAATGAAACTAGAATTTGTTCAAACTAAGAAAGTGTTATCCAAAAATAACGAAAATACAGGTATAATGACTACTCAGAAAGATGCCACACGATAGTGCTAATAATATCACCTGAGTAAAAGCTTTTGAATTGTATAGCTTGTGTTGTACATTGTTATATTAATGTAAAGATTAAAGTGATGATCAAATAGATAATTATTGTTTTCGTTAGTTCTTAAAATATTCATGTAGTTACATTTGTCTGTATGGAGGGTTAAAAGCAATGGGTCATGCGGTCCTTGGGGCTATTAATCAAAACCTTTGATCAGTTGGGATTCCGGCAATCTTATTTAGGGTTTGCAATTCATCCTGTCCAATAGCTTGATAATGCATACATTGACATCTTGGCCAGTTTTATAATCATCCCACGAGGACTTGCCACAGTTCTTTAATTACACATACGCTCGTGATAGATGGGACTATAGCAAAGAAAAGGATCCCGGCATCTTCGTCTGTTGTGAATGTGTAGTAAGTTCACCAGGCATTTTAAGCACAGTTGATATACGCTTAAAGCTAGCATGGCGGTTATTGCAATCGAGCGGTTATTTAAAGAATGAAACGGTAAACAAAAATAAGACGAATGATATTGACCGACAGTAGATAATTTCTATAGATTTTGCTTTCTGTCTTCTATTCAACAGCCAATGCCATGTAGAACGCAAATTTTAAACGTATCTCATAATTTGGATAAAGGTTTTCTTACATATCTTGTCTTACACTTTTACAGTCATATAATTGGGAACAACGAGAGTGTTTTGAAAAGACATAGCACCATTTGGGCTACAGTTTTCGTTTTATAATAAAGTAGCACTCAACATAACGCCAAACAATATCAGATACCAGCCCGGTATTACGACATACTAACTCATAATAACCAGGTAGCTAACTCATAAATATGACATAACAACCGGCTTCGACGACATACTAGCTCATAATAACCAGGTAGCTTACTCATAAATATGAGATCACAAACTCTTAATTACGACTTACTTGCTTGTAACTACGATATACTTACCTTTGAAACGCGAGCATTAACTCGTAATTACAACTTATTGCAAGTTGACTCCTGATAATGAGATATCAAACTAGTAATTACGACACACTAACTCATAAAAAAAGATTTACGTTTTTGTCATTTCGAGACAAGTTGATGTAATGACGCCGACATATGTCTAAGTGGTGTCCATACGGTTCCTCTATTGGTAAGAAACTGGTCCTTTTCGATACCTTAAATTGAACTTTTATGATACATTAATCCTTCCCGTGAACATGGAGAAGAACATCTCATATACTGCAGTTTGAAATTGCTCATGAAACAATGGAATAAATTCAAGGTCAAATGAAAGATATTATTCATACGATGATGATTAAACCGGTTGTCTGCAGCAGACTGGTCGTTATTTTCTAATACGGCAAATCTTTATTCATCAATGTTTGGATAGTTATCTGCAAGAGTCAACGACAGCGGCTCCACGGAAACAAGAAGACATCAATCTTAAGGTTTTTGTCTTTGATAAATTCTTCTCCCGGCAAGTTCATTTAGGTTTTAACGGATCTATCTCACAGCCGCTAACTCGCCAAGATGGGTGTTAAAGGTTGAGTTAACGTTGAGATGGAGTTAAAATCATTCCATCATAAAATAGCTATCCTGACGACTTTTACCAGGGTGCACAATGACAATATATATATATATCTTTGTCGGAGACCCGAGTTCGACCGGTGGAGGCAAGCAAACTGTTATTTCTCTACGACCAAAATATGTATCCGCCAATATCCGATATCTGGAAAAGCCCAGGCAATCAAACACATTTGTAGGTAATTTCTCGATATATAAAAAAAACACTTGTTTAGTAATCCTGTGTCATTGCTTACTGTAGACAAAGATTTGCCGCATTTAATTGCATGAAACATCGTGGTAGCTCTACCGTGAGCCTTTGTAGCTCGTTTGGTTAGAGCGCTGGCCCTGAACTGAGTTCGAATCCCGGTGGAGCACTATGTTTATTTTCTACACTAAACTAATATCTTACGCTGTATGGCGATTTTTCAGCACTCAAAATATCTGTATAATTAGATAATCGGTGTCGGGCAGGAGGCTCTTGCAGTGTTGCGGTATACAATTTCGGGGGTTTTAAAACATGTTTGTAAAAATGAATTTTAGACCGAAAAACGTCATATAACGCCTCTCCATTTCTATAGTCATACCACATCTCATATAAAGAAAATCATATATATGTATTTATAGATATCATAGGAGCTATCATTTAATGTAATTACACTGCGCTGATATGTGAAATACTTCCTACATAAACTCTCAGCATCCATGATACAAAATAGCCACCTCACCTGTTGGCCTTGATTACACAATGCGATATGTGCTATGTTATTCTTGAACCATTATAACAGATATAAGGATTTGGAAACTGATTGTATCGCTAACTTGTGTACCGATCTAGATAGGCCTGGTTGTAATGTACCATGAAGAGGCCTTTCATTATACTGCTATATAATTATGTAATTGAAGTGATTTTGTCGAATGACTGTCCGATTCCAAGGCTCAATCGATAGTTGTTTTTTTAAATACAGTTTGTTTCTTCCGCTTGGTCCGCTGAACATCTTGTTACAATAAAGCAGTAACAAAAGGGTCCGTCAAAACGTCAGGTCTGTAAACGCCTCTAGCTATTGAAGGGGTAGTTTTTTTTTAGGAGTGGAAATGCTGTTTTTGCTTAGCACTGGAGGAAGATTAACTTTCCAACAGTATCAAAACGCTTTACGTTTTATAGTTGTGCTAGTGATTGTTGTTATTATGTACCGTCGTCCTATAAGAGAAATAGCCTTAATCAAGGCGTACAACAGCAATCAAGTAATCTAGCCGTATATTGCCATTTTCCCAGACCACAAAAAGCTCACTCGATGCCCGACAGATTAACAACCTTTTAGACAGTATTTCAGGAACAGGGAAACTCAAACATATATTGATCCCGTGTTGGTGCAGTGTAGGAAACTAAGCACGCATTACGGCTGCCCTAATGAGCCGTTCCAAATCGATTGGGACAGATTATGGTTCAACTCTACTAATAGTTGTAAGACACGTTTCGACAGTAAAAAATCGCAGGGTGAAAAGGTTCGACAATGCCCTTATGTACGACAGAATTGTAGCAACCACTAATGTAATACAAACCACTCCTGTAAGAGTTTAAAAGATGATATTTTATCATAAAATAAACAATCTATTTACGCCTTCACAGCAGTAAATCTATGAAAATCAACTAACTGTACCCCAACAAATTTAAATTTTTAACACAATTTCGAAGTTTATGACAACAGTGAGTTTTTAACCACTTAATTTCTAAACATTGCTTTTGTTCGTCTAAATCCATATATACACGTCTTCATAACATTAAATATATTTAACTACTAACTGTACCAAACCAAAACACGAAATTTCCAAGTTTATTACATTGGTTGTAAAAATCTGCCCAATGAATTTGTAACCAATAATGTAATAATTTTGCTAAATTTCACTAAAAACCATCTATACTAATGGAAAAAAGTAAATGTGCATCACAGAAAATGGGACAAAACAAAAGATGTTTGAAAAGTTATAAACCTAACCGTCAATAAACATTTAGCCA
>JAQQZZ010032842.1:0-10674 GCA_030265115.1 Mopalia vespertina | reverse complement strand
ACACAAATAGGGTGCTGACAAGAGGTTTCCTTAACTACCCAGCCCCACCCTAGTCTGTCTGTTAATATAAGTGAGCCCCCTTTCTTACACTGCTGTGATATCGAACCCTCAGCTTAGGCAATTATCTCGGACGACCTTGGGGGTAACAATTGATTGTGCATTAATGAGAATGAGCACACAGCCTGTCATCAGAAAGGACTCGTTAATAGCGCTTAACAAAAAAAAAAGCTAAAGCAATTACCTGCTTTTGAACACCTTGATCAGATGTCCACTTTACGATTACGTCTTTGACTTTTCAACTTTGTATCTGACTTCCACGGAGTCTACGTTGAGTGGCTTACGCTACACGGGTAGGCAATACACACAATGAAACGTGTGGTGTCCAAGCAACAACAATGTCACGTGTTTCCGGCTATTCTCCATAGCGCAGACGCTGAGAACGTCAACAATGAATTGTTTATTGTGACGTTACGTATTGTAGCGCCAGTTTTAAACGACATAATATTTTCACCATAATTGCGTTGAATGTTTGTTTGATTTGGGCTTAGCGCTGTACTGAAGGTTATTTCACTCACATGACGGCGTGCCAGCCCAATGAATGAAGGAAACCACCCTCGACAACACTGGCAAGGTAGGACGCAAACAGAAAACTCACAGATCGCAATACAACATCACAAACAGATCGGCTTCATGTTGCCCTTTATAGCTCAGAGCACCAGGAGCTCCCTCATAAGCCTCCGCTATAATATTATATAGTAATATTTCGATGCCAACAAAATGAATAAAACTTCTATATAATGCATACTCTTTTTGAGCATGAACATTATGTAGGATTTTTGTTATATCTTATATTTTGGCAAACACATGTTACACGTTTGGCTCGGTGCGTCTCGAAGCAAAGACAACTAAGCCACGGCTGCGGGCCTTGCAGATGTTAGACAAACAAGAATAGCAACAAATAACAAACAGAAAACTGGCCTTAACTTAATACATTCATTTAATAGTTATTAACACATAATAAACAATTGTAACATCACCAATAAGTGTAGAACAAGAAATCCAAGTTTTATCATAACTAAAATGGAACATACACGGGACAATGCTCGACACATATGCTATACAATATACATATGATTTCAATAAGTGTCCAGACCAATTATAAACAAAATTAGATTGATCGATTGGTGTTTTAACATGCCGATAATAACCAATAATTTACAAACTTTCTGGATAAATGACACGTTATTAGAAGATGAATAATTTCAATATTCGTTCTTATATTTTTGACAATTTATCAAGGTTCGTACAGCCTCAGTCTGCCAAAAAAAAATAAAAAAAATCCAGGACAAAAATGTTCTTTACCATTTTTCCAGGTCAAATTTCAATAAGTTTTTACAAAACAAAATTGCGTCGACGATACGCCATACGTTTTGACATGGGCACGTCTGCAACTATTTTCCATGACATTCAAGTACATATATAGCTTTGCCAGGACTTTCCAGCGCTGGTAAATGCACTTTCATTATCAAGGACATTCCAGGACTGTGGGAGCCTTGTCTTTCCATTTTGAAGTGTGGAGAAGGACTTTTCATGGTTCTACCGTGCGCCCAATTGGGAAGTCTTTGCCCAGTATTGGCCAATATTATCGACTGTACATTTCTCCCAAGCAAAGGCTGTTCACCTCTCTACTCCAGTAGCACTGTCACACAATCTAATTAAAATCAGATCTAAAAAACGCTCCCAGTGTTTTAGTTGTCGCGGGGGAGAGGGGTCTGATTTTAATTAGCTTGCACGGACAAAGGGTTGCTGAAGTAGCATCGGTTTTATCTAAATATTGCCCACAATGTTTTATCCTTACTTGAATGTTTGGCAAAACCTGGATCTTGCATATGTGTGTACATGTACATATCTTTTATTTTTTTTATAAAAGTAGAGAATGAAACATGTGCTTGCCTCCAGCAGGGATCAAAACTCGCGATCATTGGGTGATACATATACATTCATTATTTTGTTCCTTTTTATATAAACAAACTACCGTAAAGTAAACACACATTTACAAGACATAACAAAACTTGGGGTAAAACAGATGACCAATTGTACATGGTTTATAATTTGTTCGTTTGAGTTGGGTCTTAAAATGTAATTAAGCTTATTTCACTCACATGATGGTGTGCCAATCCAATGGCTTATGGGTGCATGACACGTCATGACTGGCAACAAAGTGAAGACAAGACAAAGACAGGACAAGTGAAGACAGGACAAAGATAAGACAGGACAAAGTGAAGACCGAGCAAAGTGTTTGTTTGTTTGATTGGGGTTTAACATCGTACCGAGCAAAGTGAAGACAGGACAAAGTGAAGACAGGACAAGTGAAGACAGGACAAGTGAAGACAGAACAAAGTGAAGACAGGGCAAAAAGACAAGACAAAGAGAAGACAGTACAAAGAGAAGACAGAACAAAGTGAAGACAGAACAAAGTGAAGACAGGAGAAAGTGAAAACAGGACAAAGTGAATACAGAACAAAGTGAAGACAGGACAAAGAGAAGACAGAACAAAGTGAAGACAGGACATAGCGAAGACAGGACACAGAGAAGACAGAACAAAGTGAAGACAGGGCAAAAAGACAGGACAAAGAGAAGACAAAACAAAATGAAGACAGAACAAAGTGAAAACAGGACAAAGTGAAGACAGGACAAAGTGAAGACAGGACAAAGAGAAGACAGGAAAAAGAGAAGACAGGACAAAGTGAAGACAGGACAAAGAAAAGACAGGACAAAGTGAAGACAGGACAAAGTGAAGACCGGACAAAAAGAAGACCGGAAAAAGAGAAGACAGGACAACGTGAAGACCGGACAAAAAGAAGACCGGAAAAAGAGAAGACAGGACAAAGTGAAGACCGGACAAAAAGAAGACCGGAAAAAGAGAAGACAGAGAGAAGACAATACAAAGAGAAGACCAGGGAAAATGCAGTTACCTGACAAAATTTTAGAGGACCAATTTTGAGGTTATGCCAGAAAAGATTACAGCACAGGCCTGCTCCTTCATATACCTACGGCTGACTGGGGGGACATTAAACCTGTCAGTGGCACATCGAGACACAATCAGTAGCCAGATACGCTAACCAATGAGCCACAGGTTGGTTGTCTGAGATCTGCATTATTATCACCTGGTTAATGCAAGAGAGTTCAGGTTCATCTCTGTTTAAAAACATGCAGACCAGTTTAATATGGGTAAGGATTTGTTACAAACTCCTGGTCTGAGTGAGATTCACAGGTATATTATTGCCTTTAATAATACTGATGCTAGTTAGCGAGTAGCTTCTGATGCAGTGTGCTGAATTTTAATTTCCAACACTGCACATGCATATACAGGTGCACCATATAGGCTACAGGATGAGGAAACTGTTGAATTTCCTTGACAACGTACAAATAACCCATTATGATGATAACTGATACCCTGAGAATGAAACAGAAACTTATCTGCCAGAGCACGAGTTTTCCATGAATACAATTATTCAGTTTGATCAAATTTACCAGCACACTGTTACCCATCTTCGCTAGCCAAGAGTTTTATTCCGAGCTACTCTGCATTACAACCCTTGGCAGATTATTAGCATATAATCGGGCACACCTTCCAAGTGAGTGATTGGTTGCGTGGGGACATCTGCGCAACCAATCAGAAGTTGTGTTATGAGAGGACTCTGGTAGCCAGGGGGCGTAGCTGTAATTCTATTTATATGTGTTTTATCAGCCAATGGTTGTAATGTAGAGTAGCTCGGAATAAAACTCTTGGCTAGAGAAGATGACTGTTACCACAATGTAAGTCAATATGCAGATACAATATAACATACTTACTTTTTACAGCACGGTTCATTTGAGATGAAAGATTAAAAAAAAGCATTCAACATCAGAGAAATGGTCACCAATTCTACCTATTGAACAAGTGGATAATTTTATCAATTAGGATTTTTGCATGTATTTTGCAATAAAAAAAACATGAGCAAAAGCTTATCAGTACATCTTCATATATACAAACATGTCAAGGTTAGGAAATTTCAATTGTGGTGAAAATGAGTGTTACTGGTGTAATATGAACAAAGTGCAGTTTGATTGGTAATGGAGCAAAATAATGTTTTCTTGGTCCAATCAGGTTGGCCAATGGCAAAAAAAGGGAGATAAATCTGTTACTTATATAACTGAGAATGCTATGGATTAACAATAGCCTAGTATGAATGTTCAATTAAACTGTATTGTTAGTCAAAGGAATTGGTGGCACTCCAAGTCATATGATTAACAGATTTATCTCCCTTCTTGGCATTAGAATTCCTAATCATTGATGTTGGACAAACTGTAGGTCTGTGTTTTCATTTCAGGTCACGAACCAATAACAAAAATGTGTTTGTCCAACAGAGTAAATACAAAGTTAAATATTTGGTCATAGATTTGGGCGATTCCATAGTCAATTCGGTTGCAGAAAAGACATTAGAGCCCAAATTCCATTTACATTAATTCCACCAAAAAATAATTTTTTTTCTCAGAAACTGTTTGTCATAATCAATCAAATCAATATGTGGGTAGACCCCCCCAAGGTTTTAAGACACTTTGTTTTGCCTTGGGAGTCCAACATAACATTTTGACGAGATCCCTAATTTATATCGTCTGATGGATTTGAGATAAGACCTGGCCAAAATGTATAAAACTTGCATGCAGGTTTGCTTAACATTATTTAGGGCATTTTGCAACTTTTTTTTACTTCAATTGAAAAACCTGAATAAGTAAACGTTTTGAAACATGAAAAGACAGTAGAAATGGGTTCCCTAGAAATTCAGATCTGTTTAACAAATTCAAAACAATGTAGGTATCCGGTGCCATCCATGTTTCGCTCTTAGTGGCAGCACTTAACATATAATCATCCTGTCACAAAGTTCATAGAGGATATTACAGTGAATTTTCAATACCATAAATATTGTTTAAGTGAGAGTGGTGAAACGGATAGCTCATGAGAAGAGAAACGTCGAGTGGGTTATCTGTTCAACCAATTACGACAGCAATATTATGGTATTCAAACGGCACTGTGTTATATTGGAAGGAGGTTTTTCTAAATGTCATGAGAAACGATGTAGCCTTTTGTGTTGTGTGTTGAAATGACGCGCAATCATATATCGTCATAATAGAAATGAAGAGCTTTGACGCAGAACAACTTCGAATAACAAAAAGTGTTATTTAATGGCAGTGAAATATCACTTTTATGCTTGAAGGAAATTGCGGTATTTCACCTCCCTGTTAATAATTGCAATATCTCCCATTCCAATCATAAATGACACTCACATCAAAATACTACAAATTTAACTTTGCGAATGCAACTCCCCAAAAGTGTTGAATCTGCAGTCAGCATCTAAACAATCTAGGTAGATCATCCACGTCAGTAACACACATCAACTAACTAATAATTAAAATCGTTCATCAATTACTTTTGGAATTCAATGAGGAAAATCATCACTCTCAGCTCAGTAAACTACCTAATGGCGCTATCTGTGTATTATAACAATGTACTGTAAATCTAGCGCCTTTTTTAATAAAATGCATGAAACTTCAAAAAGGACTGGCCTGTGACCATCACAGTTTGATCAATACAAATCTAACCCTAAAGAAACAAGTCCAGTCTCTCACAGAACAGAGGTGCTGCAATATTCACATGCATTGATAATATACAAGTGTACCACATGTACGTACCAAACATATGTTTAAACTCTAACATATGTTTCCATTTATAACATACCCGATCATGTCAATTTCAGCCATCAGACCTGGGGTGGGAAAAATAAGTCCACCCAGTGCCTAGCTTTTAGTGATACTCATACGGATTCATGAGGTGGATTGAGGCACAGGGCTGGCAATACATGACCTGAGGTAGCTCTCTTATCAGAAGATATTTCCCTTTGCAGTGTTCGACCTTTTCATATTCTTGCTACTACCAGACGGCCGTTCCTGGAGCCCCCTAGCTGTATCGTGTAGTTTTCTGTTGAACGCCGGGCGTTTGCATTTAATGCACGAATGGCTTCTTCATAGGTGGGAGGAGGCTCTGTGTCCGGGTGCCCTGATGGGTAATCTCTGCTAATAGTCGAAACTCCCAATTGCTGTTGCGTCACTTCATAGTATGATGGAGGTGCATACTCACGGGTGTAGGCTCTGAAATATAAATTACATATAATTAATTTATCACAACTTGTTAAGCCATACAGTTCTCTCCTCCAACACGAAACTCTGTAAATCTGTTTTGCTTGTTTGTTTGTTTGGGGTTAAACATTAACTCAAGAGTATTTCACTTATATGATGATGGATTGTTTCCTTCACACGGTTACTTGCCTAATTATGGTGGAAAACTTGGAGGAAACCTCATAAAAATCATCCGTGTGATTGCCAGAGCCACATCATGCGACTCACTCATATACCTGGTGGTCAACAGATGGACCTGATCCCGTGAACAGTACATCGAAGTAGGATTAGTTAGTGCATACACTATCCACTAAGCCACGGCCGGATAAGTATGACTGATGAGCTGACAGAACCTATAAAATGCACATTTACCAAGTCAGTTCTGTATAATGGTTGATGTTTTGCAAAAAAGATGATTATTCTTGAAAGCAAATAGTACTCGATATTGGACTCCGAAAATGAGAGGGTGGTGCTGATACAACATGTAAATTGCACAGCTTCCAAACATGTTTCATGTAATGTACAATGTTTAACTTAAATGAAGATAGCTTAAGTATATTTTTAGATATAGAGTAGCAATTTCCAACTTTTACTCCAAGTGTATCCCAAAGGACTGGCAAGATTTTATCAAATTCAGTCCCATGGCGATTTAATCAGTCCCTAAATTATTGAATGCATGCATAAAACTGGAAAATATTTATACTTGACATTATGCTTAACTTATTATTTGCAGAAATTTACAGCTCCACAGTGAATATTTTTCAGTAAACAGAGACACTGATGTTAGATGTAAAAGGCACATATGTCACAAATCAGGCACATGAATCAATAAACTATTATGTGCTACTTATACACATATGTGAATGATTTTCATCCAGTTTCTAATTCCTTATTGGCTCTTCAGTTTGTTTGTTTGTTTGATTGGGGTTTTACGTCGTTATTCGTTCTTTAGAGATGATGCAGAACCCTATACTTAAATCATCACATTAATAAGTCTTAATGTTGATACTTAGAGTTATGCCCCCTTACCTCCAGGTGGTATCATTTTCACTGTCGTCTCTACTAGTATCCATTATGACAGTCACTGCCCCTATGTGGTCATCCCTATCAATAACTAAGGCAGCCACCGCACCACGACCAACGGGCTGGAACTGTGAGAGAAAAAAAAAAAATTAAAATAGAAAATCAATTTTGTTTTTGGTTTGATTGCGGTTTAACATCCTACTCAAGGGTATTTCACTTATATGATGACGGATTGTCCACTTCAGACTGCTCCTTGCCAAATTACGGTGGAAAACTGAGAGTAAAAGATTTATAGATTGAGATTACAGTGTACATCTACATCAAATTGGGCAAATAATACTTGAAGAGGTGTATAGTTTTGGTCAAAGCAAGTATTCAAAGCCTGTCCAATCCTATCTATCCATATTTCAGCTGAATGAAAAGCAGGCATCCATATGTTTAGCTAACAATGTTTAACATGAGTAATACAACCAAGATTTGTTCACCCCTTCTTTAAGTTGATGTACATATATAACTCTTCATTAGTCTGTGGTGTCTCATAAGATGTAAGAATACACAAACTCAAAAATCACTTTCGTAAATTTGTAGGCCGACGCTCTTATAAAACCCAACAGCAAGCACCTATGAGAGCTGGACACCCTGAATTGAAAAATTGCCTCATTTGGACACCCGGTTTTAAGAAAATTAAATATGCAGGAGATCCGGAAACTGTAAAAATTGGACTCTCAGTTACTTAGAAAGTAAAGCAAAATGATCATTTTGGACACCATACATGTATTTTTGATTTCCGGCTAAGCCCCTTCTCTGACATAGTCTTCAATGTATCCAATTAAAACATTACCTGTATCCTACTTCTTGCATCAAGGGTTCTTTTCTTGGCCAGAAGGAACTGCCGTGTGGAGAACAGTAGAAGTAGTACAGACAATGCAATCAGTAGAGGACCTGTCATGGATGCTTCTCCGCCAAACACATCATTGAATCCTATCATCAAATACGAAAATCAGATATTTTATTATTTCAACTCCAATCTTCACTATACATTACTCCTACCTATCATTTTCTTTAGAAGACAAACTGGATACTGCTGTGTTGATTTCTATTTATTTATAATGATGTTTGTTTGTTTGTTTGTTTGATTGGGGTTTAACGTCGTACTCCAGGGTATTTCACTTATATGACGATGGATTGTCCACTTCACACATCTCCTTGCCTTATTATGGTGGAAAACCGATAGGAAACCTCGTAAAAACCACCCCCGCGATTGCCGGAGCCACATCTTGTGACTCACTTCTTTACCTGAGGGTTGACAGACGGACTCGATCCTGTGAACGGTACATCGAAGTAGGCTCAGAAAGCGCACTCGCTAACCACTAAGCCACGGCCGCGGGCCCTTATTTTATAATGAAATTTCAGGGCGGTATGTGCTGTCCTAATCTTTTCCGGCATAACCATAAAATCGGTCCTCTTAAATTTTATGAGATAACCTAACATTTGCATTTGCCACTGCTTTGCTGAATTACAAAAATGTGCATTTTGGAAAAATAAAGCAAAATTGTTTTATAATATAAACTTCATTGATGATCGGATTGACAAAATTTGTCAAAATCAGTCAAAAATTTACATGAACACTGCAAACACCTTTAAATCATACTGTCCTCCTAAAATAAGTTTGCATAACCATAGGAAAACCCAGTTTGCTTCGTTCTCTCAACAGCAAAGGCCTGCTTTTTTGTAGTTTGTTTTATTTTAAACAGAAGCCTAAATATCTGTGTCAGCTACATAATTGTCACATATTTTCTATATAATGATGAATTTAGATTTTTGATGCTTGTCCATTTTTTTTAGATTATTTAAGAAACCATTAAAGTTATTAAGGGGAATAAAAAAAATCAAAATTTGTTTTTTTCGCTTGTCCATTTTTTTTTTTAGATAAAAGAAACAATTAAAGTTATTGTGGAGCAAGTCTGCATGTATTTTAAGAGACACTCAGCTTTTTCCAAAATAAAAGTAATGGAAGATTTACAAAGTTTTTTGCACTGTTTTGTCAGGTGACTTCTTTGAGTTCAAGATAGCACAATAATTACCAAGCCAGGTGAGAATTCCTCCCACGAGAAGCAGAATTCCAGCAACAGTGACGAAGAGAATACCACGACGGAATGGCTCTCGTCCTGGGCCAAGTGAAGATGAGTGAATATAGGCGCGTAAAGCTCCTGGTTGACACCGCCTGTTCGCCCGTGGTAAAATATTGGCGGTGTGGAACATAACGAGAGAAATTTTGAAGCCGTTAAAGGAACACCTTGAATTTAAGCTCACATCCTCACATTCGGCTTTCTTCCTATAAATAAAAGAAATGCAGACATAAATAAATTGGATTTGTTACTGTATTATGTAAATGAACTACAGTTAAAACACACATATCCAATTACTTTTAAGAAGAGTACCTGGCCTGAAAAATACCACTGATCTGTAAAACACTACTGAAAACACTTCTTTTCTGGAAAACACTACTTATCTGGAAAACACTACTAAAATCTTGGGAAAACACAACTGATCTGGAAAACACTTAGTACTGATCTTGAAAACACAACTGAAATCTTGAAAAAACACTACTGATCTGAAAAACACTACTGACATCTTGGGAAAATGCAACTGATCTGGAAAACACAACTGATCTGGATAACACTACTGATATTCCAAGTTTGAAATAAGTCCACGAATTCATAACATATAATATTTATAGCAAATTTCATTTGCTCAAATTACTCACGATTATCGCTAATTTTCTGGGCAATGACATTCCCATATTCTTTACTTTTTCCAGACATGGACGTGATGGTCCTGATAGAATGACTGACTTGCCTTGAGATCGGCCAGACCATGGGAAGGCAAAACATGCTCTAGTGAAGGCGTAGTCTTATAAATGATATAGCCTACTTGGCAAGGTCACAGCTGAGCGTTGTTGTTGTGTTTATATATATATATTTTTTTTCTTTTGCTGAAATTAAGCGTCACCAAAAAAAGTGATAAGTTCCACACTTTTTTGAGCCCTGATTGTGATGCAGACAAAGACATCTCACCCTACGTTAAGACAACAGCACCATGTCACATTGCGATTTATTGACAATTTTCAAAAACTATAAGCTTACAATACAAGTGAAATTAGTGTTTTAAAGGCCCTTATGCTCTTGGCATAAGGGCCAAGATGTAGAATGAAAATATATTGATACACAACCAAAATATTTCACAAACTATAGAGGTCGGATTTAATATTGTCTAAAATTGCATTGTAAGTAACATCTCTAAAGAAACTTGCTGTAACTTAACAGGCCTGTGTTGTATTCTTTTCTGGCATAACCTCAAAATCGGTCCTCTAAAATTTTGTCAGGTAACCTAACATTTGCATTTCCCCCTGGTTTGCTGATTTTTTAAATACAT
>JAQQZZ010032831.1:0-10675 GCA_030265115.1 Mopalia vespertina | reverse complement strand
AACCAGCCTCGACACCACTGGCAACAAGCGAAGACAAGACAGGACAAATACAGGACAATCACGGACGGGTTGTGTCTTAATCCAGCTTCTAAAAAAGCTGAGCACCACAAACTTCTGAGATTTTAAAGACGGTCTGGGGCTTCCAACTTCCAAGATCAAACGCCGGACTTCTGAGGCTTTTACTTCCCATTTTTGTTTTAGTCCTGCAATATCTTAGTACACATGCATGTTTGCCCATGTTTATTAACTCTCGGAGGAAAACTCCATTTTAGATATATTTGAATTTTGGAATAGGGTCTACTCACATTCTGTAAGATTCCAAGAATTGCACCAAGGAGGCGAACAGGTTTTGATCGGAATCGGATATGAAGGTACTGTAGATGCGAAAATAAAATAAAAATCCGCTTTAGTTTTCCAAATGTGTATTTATCATCTAACCCTGGATGACGAACAGAGTTAGATGTGGTGGGGAAACAATCTCAGGGAAACTTGACCACCCTCTTCTCACAGCACACGTAATGGTAGTCGACCACATAAAGGTGGCATGTCTGCCTAAAAGTATGTATATTTACCGGAGTGTATAGTTTCAATATGTTCAGAACTGAACTATGATGCAGCTTCATAGTTAAATCTTTTAAACATTTACTTTTAACTTAATTTCCCTTGCGCTCGTTTAACCAGTAGTCGGCCCCTTGCTAAGGGTGCCACAGCTCTATAGAACACATCATCCAGATTGATTGATTGATTGATTGGTGTTTCACGCCGTGCTTAAGGGTATTTCACTTATATGACGGCGGTGTATTCCTACAATACTTGACACTAGCTCAACCAAGATGTGAAGCGTTTACATAAGGTTTGAAAGTAAATCTTCCTCTAGTGCTAAGTAAAGACCGCATTGTTACTCTTCAAACAAACTGCCATTAGCCAGAGGGCGCACATCATTCAGAGGCAAGGCGGAAAAGACTATCCTGGCATCAAAGCCTCTGTTCTATCACAGATGCAAAAGCTGAGTTAACTGTACTCTCATCTTCTCTATACAAGAGTTTTATACCGAGCCACTCTGCATTACAACCCTTGGCAGATTGATCGCATATAAATAGAATTACAGCTACGCCCCTGGCGGATAAAGTTACCAAGTTTCGAGTTAAGGTATTGCTGGACCCCTTGGTCGATTTTCAGAACAACTGTTGCATTTAGTCTGTGGCAGCCACACAAATTAAATACCATAATAAGGGTTAATTATGTTTACCCACGACTTTACTTATTTTCTTACTCCAAAAATATATTTCTGTAAACCCTGCCACGCTCTGGAAATGATTTCTTCCGTGGCATGCCGACTCAGGCCGCTTTCACTTTTCTTGATTTTTAAAGTTTAAATCGTTTATTTCTCTAAACTATTTCCACTAAGTCTTTGAACTTTGGCACACACAATCTTAAAGCCATTATCTAAGCAATCGTCATGCAGTTTTTTAATAATTTTTTTTCGTTTTGAAGATGTTAAGCAAACATTTTTTTAAGGGCGGATTTTTTTTTGTAATATATTTTTATCAATTGTGAAAAAAAAAATCCTGTGAGACACCTAGAGCTCCAACTGGACTATAGTTCCTCGTAGGGTCTATCCCCAAATACAGTTACCCGAGGCCTTTCCTGTTACATTAGACGACTCTTCGTGGTAACTTTCCAAATCAATCATACGAAGTTTGGGCCATTAACTTTTGAGCTGAAGCGCTAGCGACTGTCGTGATATCTGGAATCTTTTGTTCAAACACACTTTATCGCTGCTCTCTGACGTTACGGCATAATTTTGGTCATGCTGATCGTACCACGAGACTCCATAGTTTCTCTCAGAAAGTAAATTCAATCTGCGGATGAAAAAGGGTTTATACACGCTCTTTTTCTACTCATTATCTTACTATGGAACTAAAGTATTATATATGTCTATACTTTTCGAGGGCAAACATAATTTAGGGGTCATATAGATTGGCTTTTGTATTTATGTATTTCGTCTGTAAAAGCCTCTGGTAAGTTGGAATTTATCCGTTTAGTTAATGTGCTGTATTGACATTTTTGAAAGCCCGTTTTAACGGCTGGATATTTCGGCACATTTTATTTCATCTTCCTATGCAAGTGTCAGTATGTGTAAGACGAGACTTTCACTTGCTGTCATTCGAAGGACAAACGTTGTAAAATTTTAATTGGACTTAATTAAAACATCAAGGTGGTGTTTTATCTGGTTGGCTGCTAGTCGTTCGTATAATTTGCTTATTGAGCGTAGAACAGATATTGGTCGATAAATTAACATGTTTGAAAATAGGACTACCTTT
The DNA here is from genome assembly GCA_030265115.1 of Mopalia vespertina. NCBI lineage: Eukaryota > Metazoa > Mollusca > Polyplacophora > Chitonida > Mopaliidae > Mopalia > Mopalia vespertina. The sequence continues at coordinate 8,351 of JAQQZZ010032831.1, read as the reverse complement.
ATCATGTTTTAAAGAGTCGGGTACAAGTCCAGTACGAAATGATAAGTTAATTGCATGACAGAGAGGTTTCCAGATGTAGTCGGATGATAATTTTAGGATGGAGGCTTTAATACCGTCTAGACCGGAGGCAGAGGGTTTTAAAGATAGAATGGTAGAATGGACTTCGTTAGGGGTGACAGGGGTAAAATCAAAATTAATCAAAATAGGGTAACCTAAGAACTGACTGGGGTCTAAATCTGTGTCGGGAATATGCATTTTGAATTTGTCTACTACAGATGCGAAATATTTGTTGAAGTCTTCACCAATTTACATCTCTTTACCTCAATCAATCCGACTGAAACTTCAAATGAAACATGGCGGCCAAAACATATGATGACAAGTAGCTACATGTAGATACACACACACGAACTTAGTCCCATTTAAAAGTCCATACATCATTGCAGACACAATTCACAATGCTGTAGCATTTGTTTGTTATTGAAAGACGTGGCTTGAAAACGGCTTTCTGGTTGACTGTTCGCCTCTATAATAGTCCAATGAAATGTTTGCCGCGTTTTCGAAGCGAATTGTGGCAAGGGTGAAAAGTGTAAGTCTGGTCTTATGCATTTTGACACTTCCCTCGAGAAGATGTATGGTATACGGCAATGGGCACATCCTATGGTCTAATGCAAGGAAAACTAATCCGGCGAAAATACGTTGTTCTCCACAAATGTAAATTTGTAGGTTAACCTACAACCTACGTCAGCTAGAATCAACACGTAAACTCTCTTAATCGTAATCCAATATTATTTTCTCCTTACAGCGTTTTAGAATATATGGCGTTGTAACATTTAACGCTCGTTCAACAGCTTCAATGAGAACTTTGTAGGCGATCGTAATGGAATTTAATTGCGTAAAAAGTTATCTGGAACACACAGGGTTCGGAAATAACGTAATGGAAATTCCGAGTTCTTGCAGTAAATTGTATACGGCTATATATATATTCACTAGCTTTTGGGATAGGGCAGGAAATATTGCTAACCCCCAACTGCAAGGTAGTATGGAACTATTGTAAAAGTAAAGGCTATCCGATGATGGTATCTGTAGTATAATTGGGTTATAAAGTCCGTGACGCAGCTCATCTATAGGTGCCTTTTTTATATGTTTCATGACGTCATATGTGAAAGACCGGTTCTTGGTCAGAAATAGACTGGTGGTCAATGTTAACACGTCTTTGTGCTATTTATTTGAGCATTGATAATACTTTAGTATCATTGTTTATTTTCATAGACATGGCATAAGAGCAATATTAATGCAAAACTTTACAAATTTTGAGAGTTTGCATTGTGTAACAATATTATTGCATTGAAATAAAGAACGTATTTTAACATACTGGGTAACAATGCATAGGTAAAAAACGGCTTCTGTATTCATTAAGGTGTTCACATAGGGTCAAGTAACAGCACTCATCTCCAATGTGTTTATTGCACAATTTACAGATGCGATGAGTTCTGGAAATTATGAAGATAGAATTCAGGTTTAAATTCTGTTTTAATTCCTTTATAAAACGTTCTTTTGGTAGAGTTACAGATATCATTCACCCACGACTGTAGAAACTGGTCCTTTATACGAACAGATAAACAATTTAACCAAAGGAATTTATTTTCATTTATTGAAGTTGAAAATTCTTGAAATATTAGTGCGTATAAGTTATTTGATATTTTGTCATCTGTAAGGTTATGCAGTTTTGCCCAAAATTTAATAAAGAGAGTTTAGACAGTAGAACTAATAGAAAATTTACCCAACTCTCCTAAAACCATGTAGCTTGGCGTTGATGATTTGAGATTTAACATTTGTTTCAATAGTTTGCAATGGAACGAATCCAAAATACGGTAATTCTTGAATCCCCATACTTCGCACCCATAGGCCTACATTAAAATTGGTATTATTATTTTGTAAAACAGTTGCAAATGCAATCTATTGTTAAGTGCTTATTTCGGACATTTTTTAGAAAACAGTGGAATGCTTTATTTGCGGGCTTGATATTATGTTTTATTGTGTTTATCAATCGGCCATTTTTTCTAAAAAAAATAACGCCTAGATATTCAAATTCTCTTACAATATCTATAGTATGTTGTTTGTAAAAGAATACATCTCTTGGGCGTTGCCGATCGATAATAAGTACTTTAGTTGTGTTGATATTTACATTTAGTTTCCAACGATTACAATACGTATTGTAGGTATCTAACATAGTATTGAGTCCCTGGGACGTCTCTGATAACAGTACTGTGTCATCAGCGTACATTAAAACAAATAATTTTATATATACAAACATATCGTTAGAAGATATATCGATGCCAAACTGTTCATTGGTTTCAAAGTAGTTTTCTAAGTCTTTCGTGTATATATACAAAAGAGACGAAATGCTCTCACCTTGACGCACGCCGATATTCGAAATGAACAGATCAGATAAGTTATTGTTGACTTTTACACATGATTTAGTATTAGTATACATATTTTTTTATAACTCTTAAAGTGTTACCGTCTATTCCTACATTAACAATTTCTTCCATAACGAACTTCTATCAATGATATCAAAAGCTTTACTGAGGTCAATAAAGGCACAGTACAGACTTTTCTTCCTGCTCTGAAAAAGTGTTAATTAAAGAATTTAGGTTAAATATATGATTAATGGTTGAGTAGCTCTTGTGGAACCCCGCTTGAGCCTCACTCATAATATCGTACTGTTCAACAAAATGGGTTATTCTTACATTTAATATAGTGAATACTTTACATAAGCAGCTTAAAAGAGTTATGGGTCAGTAGTTCTCTGGGATGTCCTTTTCTCCCTTAAGTTTATATATCGGTTAAATTATACCGATTGTCCAACTGTTAGGAATTTAACCGGAGTTCAGAATCTTATGGAACAAGTCCAAATATATCAGCATCATTATTTTGTAAAGTACTTTTAATATATTCATTTATTACTTGGTTGATTCCGCAAGATTTATAGTTTTTAATTTTTTAACGATCGTTCTAATTACTTCTTCATTTATTTTGTTATCTAAAATTTCATAACTCACTCCTAATGTATTATCTACCTGCTGTATCTTGTTAGTCCCTAACAAGACTTCCAAAACTCTTTAGGGTTGTTCTGAGGTAGGTTTTTGACTTATATTTGTGTTTTATGTATATAATCTTTATATTTATCTTTTATGGTATTTTTATACTCTCTACTAGATTTAGATAAAAAAAAAACTGTTTTTGTCAGTTTTATATCTGTTTTGTTAACGTGATAATTTAGTCTTTTTCTGTATGTGATGAATCAAACCATGGCTTGTAAGAATGGTTGGGTTTAAGTTTCGTATTATGTTGTTTGGTTATTGGGCGTTTTGTCCCGACAGTCGTAAAAGCAGCTTTAACTAATATATTGACTATTTTGTCAGATATACAATTAATTTTTTCATTTGTGATAGCTGCCAAATTTCTCAATTCTTCTGTAACTTGATCTACCGATTCCATATCTATTGCTGCAATGTAATCAGAGGTCTTATCTACGCTTCATCGTTTTGGTTTTTTCAGCTTGCTACCGTCAATATTGGTTTGCTTCGTTAGAAATTGGGCTCTATTTTTCGAAATGAGATGGAATGATATCGGACAGTGAACATCTGAGTATATTGTACAGAAATCATACACTTGGAAGTGAGAAATATAGCAGATACCAGCTCCACAAGATATGAAATAGTCAATTACATATAAACAAGTTATTATTTATACACAATTCTAGGAGTTTGTTTCCATAATTATTGACTCTACCATAATCGATGCTCTGTCTGTGTAAACGGACGCCATTATTTGACAATTCATGGAGTAAGTCCATATAAGATGTAAGATTTTCACCAACATTAATTTCATCTTCTATGTATTTGTCAAAGGTAATAAAGTCAGATTTCATGGCAGTGCAACTATCGTAATCACCAATCAAATATACTAAATGACCTTCGTTGTTAAAGGTATGTAATTGTATCTTCCAGTTCTAACCACCAGTGTGAAATATTAAATTTAATTAAAGTGTTAATCCTACCAAAGATCCGGTGACAACTGCATTAAATAATATTAACGAGAAGCCGAAATTCAGATTGTGGAATCTGGGTTCAACTTTATATCTAAACCTAGATTGATTGATTGATCGAATGCTTGGTGTTTTACGCCGTGTTTACGGGTCTTTCACTTTGACGGCGGTGTATTCCAAAAATAATTGATACTAGCACAACCCATCTTCGCGAGCAAAGGTTAAGACATGGGTGTATTAACCTTGGCACATTACAAACCTCTATCGTGTTATCGGAGTCGAATAAGGGCACATAGTCTTGTCCCATCTGGGGTTTCCCCCTAAATCCACCGGCCAACGGAATAAGCCGATTCAACGACAGTAGGAGTCTACGGCCGAGGGAAAATAATGAAGGAAAGAAGTGCTCGAAATCAACTTATAAACATGACCAAGAGCAGGTTTTCTGTTCACAGTTTAAATAATATCCAAATCCAGTCGTTGTTCTATTTCTGTGAGTCTCATTTTGTAAGGATCAAGTACAATTTAGCTTTTCAACGTATATGGGCTGTACGCAAGGCATGGAGGTAAGACGGCGACGGTTTTAATCAAATGTTGGAGTGTGAAGTTGTTTGAAAAGAACCCTCAATACAAATACACGTGACTGTTGTGCGATAGAGCGTCGCTGATAGGTTGGGGTCCCACGATTTTGGGTGTATGATTCCAATAGAAATACAGCATAGGAGGCTAGGCCAGAATACAACCAAGCAGCGATATGTCGCATGGTACCTCTATAGCAGTCTATATATAGATACCATGTGTTAGGATGATGAGCACAACCAAGATGTGAAGCGTTTCCATAATGTTGGAAAGTTAATTTTCCTCCAGTGCTAAGTAAAACCAGCATTGTTACTCTTCAAACAAACTGCCCCTAGCCAGAGGGCAGCACTATTCGGTATATCTAAATATATACACGAATTTGTTGAACTTACTCTCGGAATAATTAAATATTACTAAATTAGATAATAAATTCAAGACGTTACTATATTGGTACTGACCTCATAAGTGCTGGTGACATGGAGATTGTAGATTACAGGAGTGAGAATCCAGCTGGCAAGAACGAACCCAAATCCAATGGATCCAATATTCAAGACAGTGGTGGTTCCGAAATGATATATTTCGGCTGGATTTCCCAAAATCAGCCCTGATGACAAGAATGACACGGCCAGCGACATAGACACGGGCACCAAGCCAATCAATCGATCTCCCGTGAAATAATTCGAGCTAGAATCTTTTTTTCTCTTAGCAACTGCTTGATACAGCCCTAGAGCAACTGATACTACTATTATAGAGAAGAAAATAATGAAGTCAAATACTCCCAACGAAAACTCCTTTGAAACCATTCTTGTGATGATATCGACAACTGGAACACCAAAGCCCACTTGCAGTCAATCTGGGGAGATACAAACAGATAGGATTTTTTAAACACAAATTATTTGCCCTGTAGTCACAGGACTTCTTTTTGTACTCATCTGGTTGTGGGTTCATCACAATGTATATATAATTCGAACATGATGTATGTGGCAATGTAAAAACAAGTTGGATAGTTGATTATTGTTTAAACCGTTTACTGGCTCGAGTCCGTCTGTCGACCATCAGGTATATGAGTAAGCTACGCATTATGGTTCCGGCTTTCGATGTGGTTTTTATGAACAGTCTGTTATTCGGTGGCATCAGCGTTTAAATGCACCGAACATCATAGTTCACTATTCAACATTTACTTGTCTGAAATAACACTGTCGGCTTTTATGATGCAGTGACATAGACTTGAATGATATTGATATGTGTACACATTCTTTAAAGTCCATTAAATATCCTGAAGGTCAAAGTTCCCAGCCTGATATACTTACATTCCCATGTCCTCGAGTATGAAATAACATTTATGTTTACACCTATCTGAAATTTTGTGCTCAAATATTCCTATATATCTATATGTAAATGTATTACAGTGTACTAAGACAGCTCAATTTTCAGTTATGGATAGATGATAGGTGTTTTATGCCGTGCTTAAGTGTATTTTACTTATATGACGGCGGTGTATTCCAACAATAATTGATACTAGCACAAGATGTGAAGTTATTTCATAATGTTGGAAAGTTAATCTTGCTGCAGTGCTAGCTTCTAAGTAAAGACAGCATTGCTACTCTTCAAACAAGCTGCCCTTAGCCAGAGGGCTTTACGTTATGGAGCTAATCAGTTATGGAGCTAATCAGACTGTTTATATACATTTTTCCAGCTAGACATAGACCCGAGTTCGAATCCAGTTGGAGGCGGTGGAAATATATGGGGGCTCGCATCCGTTCTGTGTAAAGAATTGAGAAAATGACACCCGGCTTATATGGTATCTGGATAGGCATAAAAGTCTGACATCTAGTAGCAGCGATTTCCGTAAACTCAGAAGTTCTTCGGATCTAACTGAAATATCTCATTTGTGTTCTATTTATGATAAGGACATGCACAGTTGAGCTTCCCACACTCTTGCAGTAAGGAACGATTTGCAGATGAGTAAACGAAAATACTTCAACAAAATCATATCGACCGCTTACCTTATTATCTAGTTGTTCCATATACGTTTCAATAGTGATGGAATTGCGTGGTAAACACAATTTATTTGAGTTTAAATGCCTTTTCCATACGTGAGATAGTCTCTCACGTGGTTTTCTGTGTTAATAACGAAACGAATGTCGTCCGTACATTTGCCATTTAAAGACCTGTCGATGTTTCATAGATAGTCAAGGATCAGAGCTCCTATTATAAGCTCTGCTTGTTTTCTACGGAAGTTTCAAGAGAGGACACATAAATAAGGCGCGTTATCAGGTCAGGGAACCGCGTGACTTAGCTGGTTTTTTTTTTTTTTACAAATTGACTGTATAACGGTAGTCATCTTCGCGTTGTTAATTCAATGTTTCGGGCGTAAATAATGTTTGGAAAAAGGTAAAATACCATTTTTTAAATAACCTGGTATTGTTTTCATTGGAGTAGGCCTATATCATTATATTGTTAGCTGTAACCGGCTTATACCAAACGTATTTTACGCTGTTTTCAACGTCAAGTAAAGTATCACTTACGGGTTTTTACTTGAATTCGGACTGATTATTAGGATAAATGTCACATGGTGAATAATATAGAGATACATTATTTGGACTATTGCAGACCATGTGAAAACTGATCATACAAACATCAGTTCGGATATCACTGGCAAGCAGATAGCATTTTTTGACAGTTTTTCTCGACGTGTAGAAGGTCTACAACATGATCAGGATAGAAGGTTTTTTAATAAAGCTTAACAATATCGTAGATAGTCTGTGTTATTCCGGCAAAATCTTTGGATCGATGACGAGTTTCATTTCGGATCGTTACAATCAGGTGCGTGTATGTCAAGAGTTGTCTGCTCCTCGATGTGTCAAGAATGATGTAATTCAGGGAAGTGTCATATCTCAGACACTTTTTAATATCATGATAAAAGTCTGTTGAGTTAAAAGGCTTCAAAGTGGTGATCGCCATGACATCAAATGCCATATCTCTATTACGAATCTGGCACACTTCCGTGGCTTTGTGGTTAGCGTATCCGCCTACTATCTAACTTCGATGTCCGTTTATCGACCATATGTGGCTCCTGCTATCGAGCTGGTGGTTTTCATAAATGGTATGTCATTCGGTTTTATCCGAGCGATATTTAAAATATATTGAAAATAAATTGAAATAAGTGGTTAGATAAATAAATTTGAATCGTTTAAACTAGAATGTTATTCAAGCACTGAAATGAATCGAAATAAGAGGCATGTGGTTGTGTAAGTCATATGTAACCTCGTGTGGAATTCCTTGTTCAACATTTACCTGTTTGAAATAACATAAATACTGTCAGCGGACGTCAGTGAAGTTAGCACCCGTTTACGTATACCCCAATCCAAATAGACAAGCTTATGTTTGACACTGAATCGGGAGTACGAATAGGATATTGTGAGGTATCAAATGAGGTAGCATTAGGAGAAATTGGGTAACGAGAAAGGGTAATACAAATGTGAACAGGATACAAGCTATTTCATATACTCCAATATGACAACCTAGATGCCAATAGTGTAGGTTTGTTTGTTTGTTTGATTTGGGTTTTACCTCGTACTCAAGGGTATTTCACTTATATGACGACGTGCCAGCCCAATGGATGAAGGAAATCACCCTCGACACCGCTGGCAACAAACAAAGACAAGACGAGACAAATACAGGACGCAATACAGACACCACAAACAGATCGGCTTCCTGTTCC
>JAQQZZ010032830.1:0-19968 GCA_030265115.1 Mopalia vespertina | reverse complement strand
CCCCCCCCCCCCCCCACCACACTCGATGGGACTGGCAGCAAACAAAGACAAGACTGGAGAATTACAAGATGCGAAGACCAAAACGCGACACCATATTGTCTTGTTGTTGCCCATTAGATCTGAAAGCACCAGGTTAGCATGACATGGAATAGCAACCAAAAGGCTTAAGTATTAGAAGACGAAGACGACGAACAATAATGATAACTATTACCATCAGTTCCCTGTGTATGTTTCAACTAATTGGGAAGTTACTAGTCAGATTAGCATAATTATGTATATACACCCATGGTAATTCAGCTGCCACTTTCTCTAACTCTAACTCGCAATACATTCCTATCAATGTTCAATCAAAAGAGAAGTTGTTTTTATTTTTAGATAATTATCGCATAAGTTGCCCCTTTTAGTAAAACGACGACCTAACAATCAAATCGCATGCCCAGGTATACGCTCGTCCACAGGTCAAAGTACTGTAACCATACAGCGTGACTGTCTTTTTAAAATTTGCCATAAAGAGACAATGCGATTACACGGGTAAAACATGCTTCCTGACTCTTCCAGGACTCTTAGTTACCGTTAGGCCTGACGCCAATGATAGGCAAGACGTCATCAGGGCCCGTATTCATTAAGCTACTTAAGTATATCTTAAAGTTAAGAAAAACTTAGCCAATTTTCAAACTTCACTTTAAATACATAAACACTATATTTCTTCATTTGTGTGGTATTAATTGATAGATTTTTAGTGAAAGTTTGAAATAGAAATGTATTATTTCACATTTAAGCATTTTTCAATGGAAAATGAAAGGCTGAAATTTGGCTAAATATTTCTTAACTTTAAGAAAGTACCTTTATGAATACGGGCCCTGGTATAGTAAAATAACGCGGTTTGCCGAACCATTCTGGGAGAAACAGGAACTATTCTTCACCGATTAAACGATGTCATGTTATTATGACTTTGCCACAAATTTAATTTGCGGAAATACACTATGTATTTATAATTTTATGTTGGCCCAAAAAACAAACATCTCGTAATTATATGGTTTCTCTTAACAAAAATTCCGCAACGAAACAAAGGAGAAATTTGAACCACAAAAACAATAATAACCCATAAAGTACTTTCTAAAAGATACAATCGTGCTAATTTTAAAAGCATTACTTGGTGAAACAATTGTAATAGTGAATTCACTTGAGCATAACGTTTTATGATGTAAAATACACGAACTATTTCAAATCCAACCAAACTTGTATATTGTGTTGGCAAAGCCGGTTGGAATAATTTAAAAATGCGAATATATAAACTACACCGATACTTGGATAGATGTATTATTTCCTATAGACGTACACAGACAATTTGTTTCCTTGTGTTGCCATCTGAATAATTAATGCATCGGTTTTAAAGGAGATTTATGTTGTTTTGTTTTTCTGGACTGCTGTTTTGTTTTCAGGATATCTGAACCAAATGTTTGTTCAGGAAAGATATCAAATCTGCTACATCATTTGAATCCGGCCTTTAAAATTTTGTCATCTTTGGCCTTAGACGATTTTTTTTTTTAAACTGTGACCGTTTCTATTTTCAGATATACCAAAATGAAGTGCCAGTTATTTCTTTTCGCTGCGATGGTGATATTTGGCTACTTAACGAGCATAGCTTCAGCACAGTGGGCTCAGACGATGGGCTGGGGAGGGGCGGGTGCTGGCACAGGGAAGAGAGCCGTCCTAAACAGCCACTGTGCCGACCAGACGTTCAAAATACAGAGACTTATTAACCTTTTAGCCGAGGTGGGTGTGTATCTTTTCCTAGGTCCATCAAAACGGTTATATTTCAGTTATGATTTAAACCGCCTAGTTGGTTTTAGTATTATTGTGTGTACAATCACATTAGTGTTAAACGTAAACCCCATTCAACAAACGAAAATACAAACAAATAAACAAATGACAACAAAACGTCAATGTCTAACACACAATGAGTCAGAATGGACGAATTTGTTTCCTTTTTACTAAAATCCATGATTACAAATTTTGAAAGCTTTTTTGACCACAAAATGTTGTCAACAAATTGCCTGTAAGCTGTTATTGTACCCTGAGAATGTGCGTAATAATGATCTCTGTCAATTTGCCTCTGCAATCTTGATTTATACCGATGTTAACAACGACATGTAATATGGTTGTCAACACAAAGCTAAAGCGTATACTTTTCGGGAGAAATTTCGTTAGATGCAGAATTATGTTATTCTAGTAGTCTAACAACGTATACAGCCTTATTTAGAGATACACAATTACATGTAAATTGCACATAACAGTATAATTTCAAGTGTAAGCATTAGCCGACTATTAGGTGTTCAAAAAATATAAGATATGCTGAACTCCCTGACACATTTTCCTCTAATTCTGAAGCAGGGCGATTACACAGTTTGCTCCGTTTAAACGCTGTAGGTATAATGTCGTTAACTAGGTATAGTGTCTGTAAACATGTACTTTTAGTCGCTAGCAAACGGAGGAGATTAAATGTTTACCTTTCGCCTCTCCATTAGTTAAAGCCACAGGCGGCTAAAGATGCAAACTTTTGGAATTGAAAGCGCAGCCATCTAGGCCATTTTGAAAAATTATCGGACGCCCGGACTCTGCGTCAGCGTTGAGCGTAGTTAATACTTTTTAACCCGTCTGGTTGCTACAGAATACTAGCGAACATGTAGACATGTTTACCGAGTTTTGTCTGCCCTGGGGATTTGTGGAGATATAACGCTTACAGATTGTAGGCAAATTATTACAACTAAATTTATTCGCACGATAAGTTAATAATGTGTTTTTCTTCTTGTATACTTGATCGGTGTATTTCCACTGTCAGCCTTTCCCCCTTCGGCGTCACTGGAAAAGTGTCAGGTGACCGCAAAGAGCTTTCTTATTGGCTAGCGGTCTGACGGACCGTACAGCGCGGTATCAACATGCCGAGCAGCAAATAACCATACACTCTCAACTGCCATGCTTGGTAATTACACGGATACAAGAATCAGAATAAGCTGTATTAGATAGTGAGTGTTACGGTCTTTTCAATGGTGTGTTCACCGATAGTTTGAACTGCGTATCGCTCTCATGTAGGAACAGCTTTCGACTCTTTCCATACCAGTATAGATATCTCGGGGGTTAATGGAAGCAGTACTATAACACGAAAACGTGTAATGCTAACCGCCGGATATTGTATACGCATGCGTGGGAATGACCCAAAGTACTCCGCGGATTTGTACCAAAAACACAAGCCAAACAAGTCGGTTTCTGAGGTAAAATCACATTTGAATTAAACATTTTTCGAATCTTTCCCATGTTTGACTTGCTGCGAATAATTCACATTTTGTAATTTAGTAATCATGTAACTCCGATGACGTGATTATATCAACACAAGACTGGATTCAAAATTGCCATAGATGGAACAAACGGTTTACATTTTTTATTTGAATTTACACGATCAAAATACAGAAAAAAATGCATTGATGCACAGACGCAAAAGTCCCAACTCTTTACGGATTACGAAAACCACTAATGCGTCTCTCTTAAAAATTATGATACTTCCCCGTTATAAGACGTTTCAAAATAAATCTTCTTTCATTTGGTATTTTCAGGTGGAGGCGAAAAGACTTTTAGAATGTGGCGGAGAAGCTTTATTCACTGGAAACCCTTACGATTCATCGTGAATGACTGACTTCACGAGAAACGGGTAAACATTATAACAAATGTGTTTAAAACAATGTATTCATTATATCCCCTGTATTGTGTGCTTTCATTTAGATCTGGGATAGTTGTAAATGAAACGATGTTTAAAAATTCACCAGAAGTCATTATCTTAAATGTTCAATAAAAAAAAATAACACGTTCCATCAACGATTATACTGGCTTTCTCATTATCACGTTTTGAAGAGCGACTTCGTTGATTGGCCACTTTGCCTTGATGTTTGGAAAACGTAGATGAAGTAATAGTGTATTTAAAAGAGTAAATGATTTTATTAAAATATTTTGAAATCTTATGGGGATTGAAATTGTTCGATGTTTTGCGGTTTGCAATAACTTTTAGCTGGCACGATATAAGACCAAGCACCAGCACGTGTGCAATAGTTTTTGTGCTATTCATGTATTAAAGGCCGTTTTTAGCGTGTTGTAATTTGTTTTACTGTGCACTTGAATTCTGTTCAACTAAATGTAACTTTGTTCTTTGTTCAACTTTATGTGGTTTGGTTTTTTGTTCAAACTGTGCCTTTGATTTTGATTCAACTTAATGTGTGTTTTGTGTTCAACGTAATGAGGTTTTGCGATTCGTCTTTATGTGCCATTGATTTTGTTCAATTTACAGCACCTTTCTCCTGGCTCATTTTAATAGTTCGGCATTGTATATTTTAAAAACTTTTGTCTTTTTATACTTATATACTTTATTTTGTGATGTTTGCCTTCTAACCACATTTTTGGTTCATATTTCCAGGCTGTTGTCAGCGAAATCGTGGGGTGCTTGGCTTAACCCTCAAAGAATTGTCTTTCATGCTTGAACGAGTCATTTTTGTTATTCAAGCTTATTCCTGGATTAACAGTTTTCAACGATTTTTTTTCGCATTGCTAGTTCTTTGTTTATAATACTGAAACATAGTTTAGCCTCATTGAAAATGTCTACAGTTCAGTTTGACAGTTTAGAAACTCAAATAATGTCATTGTTAGAAATATGGACATTCTTATCCGAGTCAACGTCGGCATTAACACATATTATTATATCAAATTATAATCTTAATCTATGTATATGCTATTGTCCTTTATATGTGTCATTTATCTAAACCACTGCAACCATATCTAAACTTGTAAAATGTCTTCTCAGTGACTGGTCTTCATCCGGGCATTCTGTAATTATGATACGAATGATAAATAAATAATCTATGAAACACACAAAGGGCTCATATTGTTCAATTTTTGTTTTCATTGTAATGCAATACGTTTTCAACGAGGTTAATTGTTTGAAAACTATTCTAATAACACAATTATGACTTTCCAAACCGTTTTGTGGTCTCTCCCTGGGGCCTGTCTTACGAAGCATACGTAGCTAACGTTGTACGTAATTACCAAGGCGACGCAATGCTTTCAGTACTGGACGTCATGGTAATTACGTATAACGTAGGCTACGCATGTTACGTAAGACAGGCCCCTGGAGTCGAACCAACAAGAAAGTAAAGTTTATTCCTTAGACATTTGAACTGAGGCGATTTCATTTAAGCGAGATTTATCGTCTAAGGCTGATGTTGTTAGATTTAGTCCATTCTGGAAAAACAGTTTTATATCTTCAGCTGAAGGCGACCAGAATAAAGTAACTCGGTCGCTACTATATGGTTTATTAATAGGCGCTGGAATAAAGAAAGCCTATTTGAATTACCATCGGTTGGGGATTAAATACATATTCGATATATTGGCTTTCACTGGTCATATTTGGCAAAGGTATACATTTGTTAAGTTCGGCTGGACTTAATTATAATACGCCCCAGAGGAGAACCTTTATTTAAATATGTCCTGAATATAACACTACTCGCTCAGCACTATGGTTAAATATTTGATGCAAAAATATATATTGAAACGGTTTTCATGTGTTAATTTATTTCCGGCCCACAATCGAATAACTCATGTTAAGGTGAATCAGAAGTCCGGGTTTCGGTGTTTTGTGATCGCAACAAAAGGTTAAGATAGGAAATAAACCAAAGGCTATAAGACTGAATGGTAGTAGCTGGCGGTTTTTCTGGTCTCTTTTGTGTTCATGTCCATTCGCGTGCTCTCTGCGGGTGTATTTTGGGTTGAGTACATTTTGCTTCGTTTAAGAGTCATTTATTAACACTGTGTCGGTAGGGGCGTAGACGAACTCTCATTATGTTCTCCTCGTCAATGAGGTTGAAAACTTAAGGTTCTGCCCCCGGTTACGGGTGGGCTTTTGTGCTGACAGTAGCCGGGACCTGAGTGATCCGAGCTATTCACGCCGCTCTTGAACGACACAGGAATAACCTTCGTTTGGCGGGCGTGACGGTCCACGCACAATGGCCCCGCTCTATTTGGGGGAGAAAAAACAAATAACCTTTCTACCGCCCATCATTGCAGACGAGCGGTACTTACCCAGTGAACCGCTGAATAAACATCGTGGTGAAAACGTTACAAAATATTTGAACAAGCTAACAACTTAATTTTGCTATTTAATAGATTTTATTTTTCTTACAAAATTGGCAAGTACTGCTAGGTTCGGGTGACACGGTGCAAGTACACGTTGACAGGTGTCAATTGATGCATTCGTTGATAAACTTTATTTATAGCTAAGCATCTAATGCACATAAAGAACTGCTCCCACATATACACATAATTCAATAGATTCGGTGATTTAGGTGTCGCCCAAATATATTCCACGTAATGTTACCTAAAGCATTATACAGGAGGCTTCTGGGTCAACGGACCTGGTTTAGAGGTTAGCGTGTAGCCCCACTAATACTTCTTTGATGTACGGCTTACTGGGTTGAGTCTACCTTTCCGGAGTCATGTATGTGGGTGTCACACAATGTGGCTCCGGCAATCGCAGGGGTGGCTTTGACGGGGTTTTCTCCCGGTTGTCCTACGTATTAAAGCAGGGAACAGTGTGAAATGGACAATCCGTCGTCATATAATTGAAATGCCCCTTGAGTACGATGTTAAACCCCAATCAAGCAAACAAACAGAATGATTCTGGAATATTAAACGAATTCGGCGAAATTGCATTGAACATTTGGCACTTTAATTGATCCGGCGGAGGGTTAGAAGGGAGCTTACTGTTGCCCTGGTGCTCTCAGATCTGTTTGTGATGCCTTTGCATTTATGTCCTGTCTTGTCTTTGTTTGTTGCCAGTGGGGTCGAAGGTGGGTTCCTTTACCCATTGGGCTGGCACACCGTCATGTGAGTGAAATAACCTTAAGTACAGCGAGCTTTACTGGTCTGATTAAGCAGTTGTAAAAAGTTATCGAAAAGGCTCATATTGAGGTTCTACCTCTTTCTCAGGAGATAGGTTATCGAAAGACTTGCAGATTTAGTTTATAGTGCTTTCTTTGTACATTTTTATTTTTTAAAGTTTAATCGAGCGTTGCACTGTGCACTTGCACTTACACGACAGGTTTAGATTTTCTCATTTTCTTTATACATTAATATTTTTTGCTTTTATCGAGGCACCTTAACGCGGTATCAGTATTGTAAAATGTTCAAAGGAAATAACAGGTTTAAATTCTCTAATTTTCTGTGTACAACAATGTTTTTTACTTTAATCGAACCATGCAGCTCAACGCGGTACCAGTATAGTGTAATGTTGAAAGAAATGACAGATTAACATTTTCCTATTTTCTTTGTACATTAATATTTCTTTATTTTTCATCGAGCCACCTTAACGCGATTCCAGTTTTGTATAATTATGTTCAAAGACATAAAAGATTTAGATTTTCCTATTTTATTTGTACTTGACTAATTTTACTTTTATCGAGCCACCTTATAACGCGGCAAATGTAGTGTAGCGTTCAAAGATATACCAGATTTAGATCATCGTATTTTCTTTGCACATTAATACTTTTTTTTTATTTTAATGAAGCCACGTAAACGTGATGAGAATATTGTATAATGTACAAAGGAAATTTGTTATTTCATTTGTAAATTATTTGTAAATCCTGATCAGTTGAAGTCAAAATATTGAAAACGTAAACATGCAAACTGTCATGGGGTAAGCTAACTTGACTTACTAGTGTTAAAACTGGAAGTTTATTTCGGCTTAATTTGAGCTTGCCAAAAACAAATAAATATTACTTGCATCACATTAAAATGATTCGATATCAATCCATTATCGTCAAAATGTGACCAAGGTTGAGAATCCTCGCCAATCATTGGCCGGAAATAGATGCATCGAGAAAAATGGCTTTCTTGTACAGACTAGATTTTGTAACGTTGCTTCCATGACACCTGAGCTGCTGATAAATCGTCAAAAGTGTATTTCCATTTGTTTTAAAATTATACAGACAAATGTCTCGTCATTACAATTAAACGATAAATCTTTTCAACCAGCAAGTGCTGCACTGAAGCAATGCGCCACAGTGAAACAGGTAACTGTATAGGAGGCAATAACGAAATTTTGCTTGACTTGTTTCTATAAGATGAACACCATGTCACTGTATTATTGAAAGCCGTATTCATTATTTTGCAACGTTTCTATTTTATGTGAGTCATAAAATGGATTGGGTTGATATAATCCGTAACTTGAATGTTGAGGTATTTTATAGGAAAAGTTAAGCCCTGTTTAATTCGATGGAGATAGGCCTAACTGTTGATGTCTACTTTAGTTTAACGGTCGGGAAAACTAAACTCAAAGCCAAATAATACACTCCCTAGCAAACTGTTAACAAATACGGCTTTCATATGTTTGTAGGCTCTCATATTTCCCCGTGAAAGTGACTTACAAAATAGATAGAGTGAGTACAATTTGTTTTGGTTTGTAAGATTGGGGTTTAACGTCGTACTCAAGGGTATTTCACTTATATGACGGCGGATGGTCTACTTTGCACTGTTCCTTGCCTAATTACGATGGGTCACCGGGAGGAAACCTACGTAAAAACCACCTCCGCGATTGCCGGAGCCTCATAATGTGACTCACTCGTTAACGGTACATCGAAGTAGGATTTGTGAGCGCACACGCTAACCACTAAGACACGGTCGCGGTCAATTAGCGATTTAGCTTAAGTTTGCTGATCTTTAAATGTTTTGCATCAGTTTGATATACCTTTAATCCGTAAATTTGTTACGTTTCGGCTTTCCACTGTTTAAGTTTTCATTTAATTTGCAAGAAATATATCAATAAAAGATTACATACAAAGTTAAACATAGGTTATATTTACGTCACCAACACTTCAGTGGCTTTCAGTTGAACAAGAGCTCTGCTACGAAAAAGCGATAGCAGTTTTGTAAACAGTAAGATAAGGTGTAGACCTATCATTTGCTTCTGACTCTTTTGTTGGTTTTCAACCCACCCTTTAAGTAACCGTATAAATGTAGCAGTTATTCCCGGCACACCTGTGCTAACGCTTTGACGTTATACGAATTAGTTACATTATATGAAAGACCTATCCATCAGATAATTTATTAGTACTTAATACGGAAATCTATTTGTTTGTTTGGTTGGGGTTTAACTCCATACTTAATGTTATTTCACTCGTACGACAGCGAGCCAGCCCAACGGAAGAAGAAAAACGGCTAGGCTTCCACTGGCAGCTAACAAAAACAAGACAGTCCCTCAACTTACATGAAAGTAGATTTGTCCTATGGAATAATTGAGATTAAATAAAGATTATTTGAATTTGAATTCAATACAAAGAGAAGATATCACTAACAAATCAGCTTCATTTTGGCCTTTGGTACTCAGAGCGCCAAGAAGACAATTCCCAATCAATATTTAGGTATTATACAAGATGGAAAGTCTTGGTAAATATAACAGCTTCTTATTTTATTGAATACTACGTTTTCTCTCTTATGCCAGATATCGTTTTCAAGTATCGTTGATAACAATCTCTCTGGAATGAGGTAGAAACGTATTATTCAATACACTAAGACGATGCTATCCATACCAAGTATGTCTCTATTTTATTTTACTTCCGACTTCTAAATGCCCCTCAAAGAAGCATAAGGATATTACTGAAAATAACACAGGCTGTTTTATTGGGTAAGGCGTTTGAGAAGCAAGGCTTACTTTTAATCCAGCGGTTGATACATTGATAGTTGTTAAAGTTGGCACTAAAGAGTACAGATATGTCACTTATATGATGATATTGTACTTCAGAAGTTAACCAATAACACAACACAACTCATCAGTACTATGATGTGCAGGAAGATTTATGCATAAATGATCAGAAAACAAATGTTTCCTCCAAAGCTAACAATATAAATAATGTCTTTGACATTTACTAACAAACAAAACACCTCTAAAACACATATTGAAAAGTACTGGCCTCAATTCTTTTAATCCCGACATTTTGATCTAGAACCCCACATAGACATAAACAATAACTAATTACGGGAAACGATTATATACAATTTTAAACATATTTGGATATTTAACTGAATTTTATTTTCTTATCATACTATCTATTTCTCGTTGACCAGTAAAAATTACGTTTAATAAAAATAATTAATCTCAATCAAAACACGCTTTAAAATGCACCATACAGCAGTTATAATATTTTAATTAATATAATGTTTGTGCCTTTAGTTAATTTAACGAAACTGATAAAATATTAAGCGGACCGCCTTCAATGCCATACTTAGTACGGGCTTGGCAGACTCAAATATATTTGGTGTCCCTATACGATAACTTATTTCAAACCGGTATTTTATGAATAGCCCTATACAGCGTGATTAATCTCAACGATCAGAAGGTTCCATTCACATTATAATCTATATGTTTCTTTATTTGATGGAGGTTTAACGACATGCTTAACGTTATTTTGCCCTAATGAAAGAAGGCGACCGCCGTCGAGGCCACTGGCAAAAACTAAAATAAGACAGGACAATCACAAGAAGCGATGAAAATAGATCACAAACAGATCAGCTTCTTGTTGCCCCTTAGCTTCGATAGCACACAGGGCAACAGGAAGCTGTTATAAACTTTAATAAAAACGTCGGACATTATTATTTTGGTCAATAAATTAGAAAACAATTAGAATAAATATATTTTATCAAGTAACATTGGATGGCCAAATTAACATTTATCCTGATTCATAGATATTGATAGATGGTTTATTGATATAGATCAAATAAGTATCGATGTTGACAATTCATTTATCGATATCGTTAGATTACTTGTATCGATATACACATTAAACTTATCTACATTTATTTGTCTGTTTCTTTAATTTGCCTGGTGTTTTGATAAATGAAAAATCGATATCCACATTTCATTAACGACATCGATAATTCCTTGATAAATATCGATAAATTGCCTTCACATTTTTTTCGATTGCTTCTGCGATGAAGCAATAAAGCCGGATTTTCCAAGAATAGCTTTTTGGAAATGTCCTACAGTGATATTAAGGTGAAAATCAATTGTTAATTTCGTTTTGGGTCTACTCTTTTAAAACAGACATTCAAAATATTAAGTATTTGGAGCCTCTGACAGAGGTGAACCTTTTTATTAGCCAACTGTGGAGAGTTTGGGGTCATTTATTATTTTCGCCTGTGAAACATGGACCGCTATGTGTCGATATCAAGAACTAGAGTATTCCGTTACATTTATAGTTATCGATAATTGATTTATTGAAGAAAAATAAATGAAATATTGATATCGATATATAAATGATCGCTATCTTTTTAAAGATAAATCGTTTACATTTAACGAAACCGAAACCCATTTATGGATATCGTAAAATCTTTATGCAATTGCCGATATTGACATTTATTTATCGATGTCGAAAAATAATAATCGATTTCAATTGTGACTGATTAAATGTTAATCTGACCTTCCATACATAAGAGGACAATTCGTCAAGCCTCTAAATGGATACCTTATACACCCTTGTAATACATTTCGAAAAAAGTCTTATGAGCAATAAATAAACAATTCTCCACCGAAGATTGAGCCCAATAAATTAAACAATACAACGTTGAATGTATTAACATTCAATTGATAAAACCATGTTATCCGATCAAAACACTAAATATAGTTTTGTATAAACTATTACAGTCTGAGCTATTGTGTATTAAAAGTATCGACAAATAAGGCTGTACTTGGAAGCAAGCATTCATGGATGATTCGAAGCCAATATCTACATTAAACTGTGAGATATTTGAAAAATAATGAGATCAAATAACTTATATGTTATTGTGGCCATTGTCATACGTATGCACTCGAGCGTGTTTGTTTAAATGGTCTTTGCGACTAAAGGCTTTTCCGCACACAACACATTTATGGGGCCTCTCTCCTGTGTGGATTCTTTTATGACGTGTTAATTCCTCATTCCTGATAAAAGCTTTTGCACAACCCTTTTCGGAGCATCTGTATGGCCGTTCACCTGTCCAGAAAATAAACGTTAAAGCCTTAATATTAATAAACAATTAAAATAAATGTAAATATAGGGTAACCCCGGAGCAAATCGCCCGGATTACGAAACATATTTGTTAAACATACGCGCGTGATGGTGTCAAGTTCGTGTGGGAAAACATCAGCAAATCGGTGCATCATCTAGCAACCTTTATTTAATATTTCCGTTGTCTTCAAACTGGATTGCGGTAGTTTTCTTTTAAAAGAGAAGTTAAATAAAAAAATATTTCTCAAAACTGGGACCCGGGTTCAAATTTCATGGATGAGTGGTCTGTTTTCAACTCAATGATCAAAAGAGTAATTTAGACAAATTGAAATAAACAGAAAAGCTTAGCGGCCTTCCCAGTTTATTTTCTTTCGATAATTGCCCAATCCAGAGCCTGAGAATGTTCAATGTTTTCCACTAACACGAGTTCTAATTTCCGAAGAAAAGGAGCTTACAAATAATCGAATTTTTAAGGATAAATGTATATTTTCTTTTCTATAAATCAAGAGCCAATTTTAATAACAGGCATTAAACACACCAGTGATGGGGTTTTCGGAAATTACAGAAGGAAATCTGCTTCTATTTATCTGATGGCGAGGGACCCTGGTTCTTGGTTAATATTTTTCTTTTCAGAAATTCTATTTAGACCAAGATTTGTATCAAAGAAGTAAACAAAATACATGAATATATACCAGTATGAATGCGAACATGGCCTCGTAACTGACCCTGGTTACTGCAGCAGACGTCACAATATGGACATTTATAGGTCTTTGGTCGTCTAAAACGGCGCTGTGCGACTCGCTGGGATTCCAATTGTTTATGTTGTTTGCTAGCAATAGGACTGGATGCACGTTTACTACAAAATTCGAAGTTTTCCTGTTGAGGTACAACCTCGGTGCTCAATACTCTTAAACGTTCTAGCGATTCCTGATCAGTTCTAAGGAACGCTTCTGATTTTATTCCTGGAAGTTTATCGATTGGCACATTTTGTCCAAAGCATTCTTTACGAACCCCGTCTTTTCTAAACAGAAAATTGAAATGAGGGTTTAGAGGCGAAAACTGTTGTGGCACCCCATATATCCCTTGGTGGCAACAACACAAATGGCCCGAGAAATAGTTTTTGTAAACCGCATATGAAAACGGAGAATGTCCAAAGTATGTAGACACAGTTTGTTCTGGGCCAAATGACTCTGGTACGTCTCTGTCGATATTGTCTACTAATCGGACTGTTTGCGAGAATGGTAATCCCTGCTTAACGCCGTCAGTCTGTGGGTACCCCTCACGAACAAGCACTAACGGAGAAAAGACCTTTGGTGTTTGAACGTTGTCAAAAATCCCCATGATTTCATTTCAAATCTAGTACACATAAACACAAGTTTAAACTGAGTATTCAAATCGCCAAAGAAAATGGTCCGGTGTTATGACTGTTGTCGGACTGGTCCAGTGTTCTCGCGCCGCGAAATATATTAGTATTATATGCAGCTCGCCGTACGTCATGTTAACCGCAAACACACCTCGTCCGCTTCGAATAGGTAAACAGCAAACTTTTGTCCTCAATAAATACAAGTTGGGGCCATTGCGAACTACGCGTTTACTATATTTAATTCAATTGCCTGTACAATAAGGGGCGTGTGAGATATGAGCCGAACCATCATATTAATGGTAATAGACCGTGTTGTGCCCAAGTTTGTCAGGAAAACTTAACCTGATATATATAGTGACAGTTGGAAAAATTACTTTCTATCAAATGAGAAAGCTTAAAAAAGAAAACTGGAGAAAGAGCTATATCCCTTTTCATACGCTCAGAAGAAACACTTTCTTTCGCTGTTCTAATGTACCCCTTTCAAGCTTTTTTATTTGCCATTTTTAAATAACAAAGCATATATAAAGTGTTCATTGGAGCGGAAGAGCGTACCTTTCAGGTTGAACATTGGCAGCCAAATGAAGCTTCCTTCCTTATAGATTTTGTAAGTTCCTTTTTCATTTTTATATAGACCGTCAGTTTATACATGAGTAGGCGTGTATATCCCGTACGTGTTGTTAAGTTATTTCAGAAATTCTTACCAACATCAAAAAGCAACTAATAATTTACAACTATACGTTTTTCATTTCAGGGTTTTCTCCAAATCAGTTCTATCTAATAAATTAAAATTTAAAC
Organism: Mopalia vespertina; assembly: GCA_030265115.1. Taxonomy (NCBI): domain Eukaryota; kingdom Metazoa; phylum Mollusca; class Polyplacophora; order Chitonida; family Mopaliidae; genus Mopalia; species Mopalia vespertina. Next base: position 5,733 of record JAQQZZ010032830.1, on the reverse strand, counting down.
GCAGCAACGAAAAATAGCAACTCAAATGAACGTATTTGATGTGTTTACCCTTTCAGTGACGCTTTCAACACTAATGCAACCTAAGAAACTCACCCTCGACGCCGATGACAGATCGGCTTCGTGTTGCCTCTTAGATCTGGGAGTATCAGCTCGAAGCGCTATTAAATTCTATTCGATGATGTCACGCTATGCTGCAGGTCTATCTCATCTCCTCTTGGCGATTTTGCCCGGTGTTTCTAGCGACTTCGACTTCGTACAACTACAACAAAAAACCGCAAGGAGCTACACAGCAGGATCGTTTCATGATTGTGCTTATCCTGATATACACCCATTTTGATCTAAAAATATATCATGGTGTGTGGTTATCTCTGATTCATTATGAGTTTGTATATCTGGGTTTAGCGCTGTACTAAAGATTATGTCACTTGCAAGACTGCGTGCCATTGCAATGAGCAAAAACAAGCATATCGGCGTCTCTGATAGCAATTGCAATACAACAATACAAATATAGAAAACAAAAGCAAAGTGTTTTAAGACCAAGACGCGTAAATTAATGGAGAATTGTTCTAAGGTTGCCGCAGTAGTTTAACAGCTTGTCTGATACGAAGCTGTTCGATATTACAAACTCATTATGAAGTTTAAGAAATTTTGACTTCCACTTTTTAATTAGAAATTGGTAGATTGAAACTGTAAAAGGTATCAATGAAAACACACCTTGTGAAAACCTCAGACAAGCTTATGAACTCAACCTAGCCACACTTTCCTTGTAAAATTTTGGTATAATTTAAACTTTTTTTATATTTTTTTTTTATTAATATTTTTTAATTCCACACAATCTACAAATCTAGGAGTGGGATTAAGACACATTTATCCCCAATATTTCCTATCAAAATAGGTGATTCTCGGTTGAGTGTAATTCTTTATGTAAAAGCAGTCTTTCTCTATGTCAGTGTGTTGAATGTTTACAATTTGTAATAACTCCAGTTAGCTATCCTTTTTTAACATCAGTAATTTACATAAAAATATAATGCGGCCACTTAAACAGTTATGGGGCTGTCCAAGTTACAACACAGGTAAAATAAAAAAAAGTAAAAATAGATAGTTATATACATATCGCATTTCGCGGATACATTTCAATGTCTGCTTTTGTTTTGTAAGATTTGGGTTTAACGCCACACTCACTGTTATTTCATATTACGCCGTGTAAGCCCAATGGATAGGTGAAGGAAACTTTCCGCGACATAACTTGCAACAAATATTGAAGAGACATGACAAACACAAGACGTAATACTAGAACATCACAAACAGATCGATAGAATGTTATCCCTAAACTCTAAAAGCACCTGCGCAACGGGAATCTCTCTACAACTGCCCACCATCTATGTTGGAACAGCATTGCTCATCTTAACGTCGAAGCGCCTTTATCATTGTGTGTGGAGTGGATCATTCTGAAAATGGGAGGTAACTCTACAAACTTTGAAATTTGCTTTAGCAGTCAACAATGTGATCGATCTACATTTCATTTAAATTACATTCACAGGCACCCTGTTTTTAAAGTCGGAAAAGAGTTAGTTTTAAATGGGGCAAATGATATGAAAAGCGTTGGGTTTTTTTTAATTTAATTTTTATTTTTTGTAATTGTGTGCATCTGCGAATTGCTTTGGCTTTGAGTGGTTGACATGACATGCTGCAGTCTAATATTATTAGCAGAAGTATCCTGTTGACCTAATGCTCTCGGGAAAAAGCGGCAATATATACATTTTACCTATATATACGTGATATATTTACACACCGTCTTGTGGCTGTCCAGTATTCGGTTCTTTCTTGATTGAATCGTCGATTGTGGCTTCTCTCACGTAATGGGCTGACACGCCTTCATATGAGTGATAGAACGGCGTGACATCACAACCAAAGAAAATACAAGCTAATATTATTGTCTTTTCACACCAAGAGCATCTTTAACGAATATGGGAGAATCAGCCTGGCGATGCTATAGAATATCCCAAATAGTATTGCTAGACTATGAACACACCAGTCTACTATAGCTAACTAGTATCAGTACATTGATTCCCAACAGTTTTCCCAACCGGTTTTAGCTTTTAGAATGACTTCAATTGTGTTATCATTTGAGATTTAGTTAAGCCCTTGGAATCACATAATCTTGTCAATTTAACCCGCCCCTACAAGCCTCTCTTATTGATTCCAATCCATTTGGTGTTTAACATGGGGGCGCTGTTTGTTTTCCCACGACCTCGACTGGCCTCTTGTCACTTGTCCGTTATTCATTAAAACAGGAACGTGGCGCTTCAAAGGCAAGCTTCCTTATCGCTGATATCTTAGTTTTTGCCTGGACGTATACTTCCTATCCCTGTACAATCGTTAGCGCAAGAAGTCATTTTATCAGTAAGGAGCTGGTCCACTTGAATATATTGAAAATGTTATGTTTCTCAGGCAGATGGAATATGGTACAGCAGGTCTTTTGGGGTTTGTGTAAATTAAGATATCAATTCAAAGTTTAACTGATTAAAGCCGTCACCGGTATATTTAACCGGGGTGATCACAGGAAGGACTTGATCCATGTAATGTCATTATAAAGAGCATGCTATACTGATGGTACAGCTGTATCACAATCTGTTTTTGTGGATTGTGCTTTTTATCCAAACTACACATGTACACCAAAAGTAAACTTGTTAAAACGGAAAAAAACGTAAAAAAACAACATCAGTCGATTGACCTAAATGGCTACCGCGGCTGATCTAGGGAGGACCATTGTATGTAGTGATATTCCGCGGTTTGCCGTGAAATGTTCTGTCGATGATTGGCAAATTACAACTGTATAAATACACCGGGACTACATAATGATTTCGTACACCTGTAGATATTTTAAAAGTTACAACCAAATTGAATTGTAATTAAATCATCATTCTGGGGTTTTCCATGAGTGCTGCGTAGAATAATCGTTGCTCTCGCACGTGACTCCCAGAAGAAAAAAATGCACGGAACTGATGGCGCCTGTGTATTCCATACATCATCTTCTTATTGCAGTGGTCAAATTGTGTAAGACGAGACTTTCACATTTCTACCTTTGCTGCAATTAGCGTGAAAAACCTGGCAAAAGTTTAAATGGACCATGTAGAAACAAGCAGCTATTCAGAAAGTCGTTCACCCATCAAAGTCGACAAAAAACAAGCGTGGCGCCACTGTCAATTAACATTTCTGTGGTGATGCCAGGACACGTTAATGGGACTAAGATCGTGCCTGTATATTACATGTATAGCCTTGACTTGGGTGGGGCAAAGAGTGGTCATCCGAAAGTAACTGTTGTATAATCTGGTTAACTCAAGTTTTTTCCGTCTATGAAGGCGAGGTAGGAAAGGAAGAGAGGCCTAATTCGACAATCCTCTTTTCAGCCGTTCCTCGTGGAGCTGTCCATAGATCGGTCTGCGTTAAAATGATGGACGATTCTTGCTGGCCACAGAATGATTGTGTGTACACAGTGAATAGTAAGACGCCCAATGGCATACGAACTATAGTGTTAAAGCTCATGTGATTGGTAGGCTATTAAATATCTATAGTCATTGAAGTTTAGCATCAATTTAACTTAAATAATTTTTAAGCAACCGTGTCTACACTATTGATATTGTACGGAGCCGTGGAAGGGACATGCGCAAAATATATATATATATTTTAGCCCGTAAAACTTCACAAATATTTTTTTCACTTTTAAAATGTTCCTATTTTTAGACTGATATTTCTATTTTTAGAACGGAAAAGTGGGAATCACATAATAACATAATTCTCTTTTTGTCGCAGAGGTGACCGTCACTCGAAAGAAATTGTCTTTACTTTATTAATTACGTTAACTTGGGGGGAAATATTAAGCCCCTGGTTAGTAAGCCAATCAAATTTCTTCTTCGAGAAAAACGACCTACCCATTGGTCAAGATACCAACACCATTGCGGGGTAAATTAATTTTGCCCGGGTTACATTTATGAATTGAAATTCTTTTTTTGTTTAAGGACGCACAAAAAAAGAGAATTTATATTCTAAATTAATTTCCCACGTGATACTGAGTCAATCAGATCCCAGAGCTTAGTAGGGGGATATTAATTTCCCCCGCAATAACACCAAATTAGAACCCAGAACTAAGTCGGCCAAAACTAATTTCCCTCGTGTCAGGCAACCAATCAAACACAATTTTCGACATGTTTCTTACCTATCAAATCTCCGACTGGTTGGTTATCGCGGGGGAAAAACAATTTAAAATAAAATATTTTTAAAATTGTGTGTCTATAAAATATTTTTTTTCTCGTCATAACTGTAACACGGGGGAAATTAGTGTCATGGTTATAGCCAATCTGTCGACAGCTTTTCTGTGGCAGGCTAACACGGAGGAACCTTTTCCTCTGATTTAAAACATTTGAATAAAGAATTTTTTTTGAGAGGCTGGCTTATGTTTTTTATTCTTTTTACCATATCTTTTCAACGGTTCTGTAGTATTGGAGCTTTTGTCTATTTAACTATATTTTTATAGTACATAAAAGAATTTGCTTTCCCTCTACCAGAATCGAACTCTGATCTATGGCTATACTCTTTTATCAAGCATACATCAGAACATAGTTTATATATAGTAACATTGTCGGCTAGTTTACTTGTTGTTTAACGGCTTGTTATAGGTTATTAAATTCATATGGTGGATCGAGTGGGAAACACACCCTTTGGTTCCAAAGTATTAACACAAGATGAACCATAAAGACGCACCATCTTATTCGCTTGGTTAAAGCCATTAACTCCAATTCATTTTGCAACCATCAAGTGCCATCTAGCATTTCCACGCAGACTGCAACCACGGGATTTACCGGCGCCATCTCTATCTTCCCAGGGAGTCACGAGTTGGAGATCTACTCTTAACCACAGCAACGGAAAAATGCATCTGCTTAGAAAGTTTGATTATGTGTAATGTGACTCAATATAAAATGGCGCAATTTTTTAATTTAAGCATAATTAAATATGTCAGTAACATTTAAAAAAAGGGCATTTATCTACAGCTGTATGACATCATAGCAATAGCCCGTTGCATTTTTGCAGCAGTAATTTGTCTGGAGACGACTGCATAATTTTCGGTAATTTACCGAATATCACTACAAAAGATGGTCATGGTTTATGACCAAGCGGGCAATACGCAATGCAATGGAGGTAAGGCGGCTACGGGTTTAATCAAATGGCTCCAATTAAGATAACAACAGGAAGCTCCCTCCCAACCACGTGCATGTCTCATGACACTCAGACGTACGTACTTGATCCCATGTTTATCCCACCTTGATCTTGCTAATTTAAATATAGACATTACTATTATATATATTTGAACGAGCAAGATCAAGAGGGAATAAGCGTGCTTGCGTCTCCAGGCATATGCCTTTGCTTTCTGCCAACCGCATTATGTTTAAACTTTACTGGACTATATCTGTCCGTCTTGTATAAGTATAGCGGGAACCTGAAGCCATTGGGAAGTGTACTAAACAGCCTCTGTTGTATCTAGATATTTTGATGACATATTTATCCTCTGGCAGTATTCCAGAGATGACTTCGATCTCTTCATTGTCACTCTAAATTAGCATGATCTTAACATCTAATGAATCCATTTAAGGATATAAGACAAGGAACAACTTAGTATGGATAACAACTTCTTGATTTATTTCACACAACGTTTCTATCTCATTCCAGAGATCGTTT
>JAQQZZ010032819.1:0-10675 GCA_030265115.1 Mopalia vespertina | reverse complement strand
GTATGCTCGCACGAACTGCATGCTTGTGCACGTCGGAGTTGCTGTGTGTCATGATGTCTTTGACAACGCATTTACCTATAATAATAGTAATTATCTGTTGTATTAAGTTTCAAGAAAATATTTAGAAATTTATGAGTGTGAAGTTTCTTTTTTGAATGAGTATATATGTATATAATTTGAGTTCATATTAAATACAGCGTCACACGTCATTTACATGGTTTATGTTTTTCGACATTAATTCTCACTTACCCCTATCAGTACAAAGAACAGCCCCGTACCCCTCAAACGTAGGTCTGCACAGCAAGTGGAAGTCGTCTGTGTGAATGGAACATTCCGAAGCTGGTGCATCATCGGAGCAATTCAGTATCATTGGTACGCCAAGCGTTCGGTTGTGCTCAGGCACATTTTGGATTATATTTATAGCGTGTAAGCTGGAAATAAAGTGTTACATTCACGAATGTAATGCCAAGTTAACACCGATATGTCGTCGCTGGGGTTAAGTTATATCCACATAAAAAACTTGATCGATTCCAAATTTAAAGTATGTAGAAAAGGATCTTTTAAACATCTGCCGTGGGACATTATATCACATAGGCGTATTTAAATTGTTTTTTAATTTAACCCATGCATACCTGTTTAAACCGATTGTCCTACAGACAACTTGAGCAAAACGTCGGTCGTCCACAAATTTTCCGGGACACACAAGAGGATGACCGTAACCCGACAACTTCTGAACGGCTCCGGAATGTCCATCTCCAAATGCAAGCCGCAGCTGTAGGTCTGCAAGTAGTGAACACTAAAAGCTCTGTTTTTAAGTTCGTGATTGTTTTTATTGATCGAATTGTCGACGTTACAATTATTTTCATCAGTAAGACGCAATCGTTGAGTCAATTTTCTAAAAGAATTTTATCGACAGGAAAACAGCTTATTGAGTTCAACAACAGTCTTAACATTTATAAAAAATAAAAGCATATTTGATTTACCATTTCATTTTGGTGGTCTTCAGATATAGGCAAATGTTTGGCACAATTGGGCATAAGGGTAGTTTGTTTGAAAAGTAGCAATGCTGTCTTTACTTAGCACTGGAGGAAAATCTTGGTTGTGCTAGTGTCAGTTATTGTTGGAATAAACGTCCGTCATATAAGTGAAATACCCTTAAGCACGGCGTAAAACACCAATCAATCAATCACGTTTACACACAGATTGTACAAAGCTGCCCCCTGGCTAAGGTTACTGAAGGAAGGTTAACTTTTCAACATTATCAACACTTTACATTTTATGGTTGTGTTAGTGTCAATTATTGTTGGAATACACCGCCGTCATATAAGTGAAATACCCTTAAGCACGGCGTAAAACACCAATCAATCAATGAACCATTGATCTTCAATGTTGTGCGTCGTCGGGGCTCAGACTGCTCGATTTCTTTCAATGAACCCCATATATTTGGCCTTCCACATAGAAGTTTACCAGTGCCCGGGGTGCCATCAAGCCAATGGTCGTTTGTTTGGAGCGATGTAATGTTGTCTTTACTTTGCATTGGAGGAAGAATATCCTTCCAACAAACCACCACTTCAAATTGTATGGCTGTACTAGTGTCAATTACTGATGTTGGAATGCAGCGACGTCATATAAGTGAGTTAGCAATGTGTATACATTAATCAATCAATCATGTGACTTGAGATATCGTCTGTTAGCTTTAAGGGTATATTTCCCCGGTGTCCCACCGATTACCTTGGGTACGACATCATAGTCCAATCAGCTTGGCAACCAACCAACCAACTACACATGCCACCATTTTGTCAACCATGACGGGTGCATGTCGACTATACGCCTTAACGGTTCAAAACAAATTTAATGGATTACCTGCAAAAAATGTTGTTCGTCAAGAGAAATGGCGACAAGTTTCCGCATTTAACCTCACTTATTTTGAGGTACTATCTTTTACTCGTAATGTATTTTGTAAGATTTTTTGTTATATTACTCTCAGAAAATACATCACAAGTCAAAGTTAGTACGTTAAAATAAATGAGGCGTAACGCAGAAAATTGTCATTTTCTTGACTAATAACACTTTTTGGAAGTTATACATAAAATTTGGTTTCAACCGATAGAATTGTTGGAGTTATTATGTCAAATAAGTGAAATACCTTGGCCTCGACGTTAAAACTACAATATATCATTGTCAGTCAGTCAACCGAAGAGAAATAAAAATCTTCACAGTTAAAGGGTTGTGTTATCTTTTATAAGTATGTACAATACGATTCGCGTTAAATTAAGATGAGATATATATTTACTAGGATATGGCGGGAAAAGAAACCCTGAATGCCTTCACAGTTAAAGGGTTGTGTTATCTTTTATAAGTATGTTAAATTAAGATGAGATATATATTTACTAGGATATGGCGGGAAAAGAAACCCTGAATGCCTTATTATATCCCATTATATCTTAGACGGTAAATGTTTACATTACGTATTATGTGTTGACAAGGTTGTTCTTTAAAATACGGGTTGAATATATTGAACAAAAAAGTATGGATAATTCATACTTGTTTTAACAGACAAAAGAATGGATGCTGATTCAGTACAATGGTCCTATAGCAGAAAGGATTTCGATTTACACTTGCAAAGCATACTGGAAGAGCACTGTTTAAGTCATTTCGTAAACTATTCCATTATAATGGTTCTGTATTTTTTTTATAGTATTAAATGTTCCATTCGATCTGTGAAATGTTTCGGGTATATCTGATTGACCTAAACGGTATTTGTTAGGGAAAATTTGTCGAAATTTGACAAAAAGTGGGTTTGTGTGTTCAAGCCTATCTGATAACAATTTACAATTATTTCTGATTGTTCGTTGTTGTAGACTATTGAACAGACTGAGATGGGTATTATAAGGATACAAACAAAAGGCATAAGGATGAATAAAGAATGGATAAAGGAGAGTAAAACATAACATCAGTAAAGTTTTACAGACAAAATTTTAGCCTGTCTTATGTTTGTATGTTTGTTTGTTTGTTGCATGTGGTGTCGAGGCTGATTTCCTTCGCCTTTTGTGCTTAGCACGCTATCATACGATTGAAATAACTTTAAGCAGGGTTTAAAACCCAATCTAACAAACAAAATTCAATAACAGTTCAGATATATTTGCGACATGTCTAAGCTGATCTTATTGATAATGAACTTACCCCTCTGGCTTCACACGAAACGACACCAGTCTGAGCAGACGTCCTCATAAAGACAGAGTATGTGTGAGTGGATGGCTTATAGCTCATAGCAATTGTTTGTCGTCCAGCTGGACATCCCTGGTTGGACATCAAAGAAATGCTCTCTCCATCAGGCGCGGATCCAGCCATCAGGCGAAATCGTATTTTGAATTGAAACTTGCTTCCAAAATCGTTCGACGAGGTAAACCATAACCTCAGAGAGCCTCGTTTCACTCGTGCGGCTCCGTTATTGGAACCTGCGGCTTCCGGGGCCAATGTAACTGCCTCCCACGGAATCCGACCAACACCCCTTCTGTGGGGACTATCGTCTTTAATTCCTGTGTCAAACGTTGCGTTAAACATAGGGAAGCACCCATTACCTCGTAGAGCTGTACAAAAAAAAAATCCTTTCTAACTCTACCCAATCTACACGTAGAAATATGTTGGAATTGATCATTCTTTAAAAAGTTTGAATTGTTTGTCGAACACAGTTTTATCTTACTGAAAATAAATAGTTATGTTCACTTGAGGATTCGCATTATTATAATATAATCAGTTTGATCGATTATATAATTATAGACAATATATGTTTTATGTAGAGAAAGGAAATTTTGCTTGCCTCCAACCGGATTCGAACTCTAGCCGACTGAGCTACAGAGGCTAATTGCAGAACGACCACGATGTTTTATCTCGATAGAATCTCAGAATCTTTCTCTACATAGACCTGAATATCATTCGACGAATGAAGAAAGAAATACCTGGAGCTGCTGGGAAAACGAAACCTGCAGGAGGATGGTCACATCGACAGTTGTCTTGACTCCAAATTTGATTGGCGGGACAAGGAAAAGCTATATCCAGCCAGGTCCCGTGTACCTGTCTCTCGTATTTTGTCGGGTCTCCAGCGAGAACCCTGTAGCCTGGACAATTTGGATCGTCTATGACGACTGGTCTGGCTTGACAAGAACACTCATTCTGATCCCAGACCAAATTGCTTGGACAAGTATAGTTAAACCACACTCCGTCCGAGAACTGTTGGAATTTCGTAACATCGTCAAGTGGACGAAACGCAAAACAACCTATACAGAAGAAAAATGAACGAATTGTTGAATGAACGAACGATAGATGGCGGATGGACAGACGGAGGGCTTGCTGGAGTGTTTGCTTGATAAGCTGAATGGCTGTTGCGCTGGTGTGCCAGCACAATGGGTGCCACCCTCATTTTCCCTGACAAACAACAATGGAGGACAATGATGAGACACAGCACAATTAATAAACAAATGGTTTCCCTTGGTTATTGAGCACACTTGAGAACAAACCTTCCCTAAAATGAATCAGAAAACTGTTTAAACTAAATGGGATGGGATGTTGTAGGAAAAAGAACCCGGGTAAATATTTACGTGATGAGTTGGTACGATCCTGGTATCACTTTACCTGACATATATACGGCATCAAGAAAATTGTGAAGGTCAAAACTTGAAATCTCTAATGTCTTCAACGGCCACTAATCTGATTTATACACTCACAAAGCAGACGCATATGTTCGGATACTGTGCTTGTTTTCGTAATGAGGCTTGATATGCTAATTAGAATGATAGGGTTTCAATCAGTTTGAAAAAATACAATTCTTGTCAAATCAGTGTGATAAAGTTATGGCGTAAAAGATTCTCAAATTTCAAATCAGTAATTATATGTGGTAACTTGTTTGTAATATTGTTTATTGATTTATGAATTGATTGTTTAATGACAACTGTTTGTTGAGTTAACACAATTGCAAACAGGCCTCTGAACAACTTTTTCAATCAATCAATCAAAGCATTAGTCATTTTGTGATTTGTGTATCTTAGATTTATTATACAATAAGCCTGTGTATATAAATATAATCTTCGGTTTTATAAAAGCAATTATATGAAAACCGTCGATGTATTAGTTAAAATTCGACAAGTAGGTCAAGCATGATATGCCTCTGTACACATTGGTTTAATTTGGCGGTCGACGACCGAATCTGTTACGCCTATCCACAGAATACCACTTCATAAACTGAGCCATCTGCTAAATTTTAATCAATTGCATGTGTACACCCATACCTGCAGTTAAGTAAAGTATGTTTAAATTACAAGTGTAATTATCAGAATGCTTCCTTAGTGCAGTAATTATCAAAACATAACATCTGATATAAACTAGAAACACTTTTGGTCCAACGATTAGAGGCCACAGATAGGCTACTCACCAACTGCTCTATTTTTTTAAGTTATCAATCAAATTATATAGTGCATAAGCCACACTATGCCCGTACAATGGATTTGTAAGCACCTTTTGAACGCATTCCCATTATGTCGTAAACCTGACGGGAATTGAATAGGCCAGGTGTGAAAAATAAGGGAATAATACTTCAAAGATCACCAAATGAAGAACCATTAAATACATTTTTCTGAACGGAAGAAAAGATGATCACAAGTTAATGTAGAATGAAATATTTGATCGCCTCAGTTATTAGACGCATACCTCCTTCTCCGATCATTTTCGTGGATGTTAAAGTAGATAGTATTGTTTTAGACTCGTATAAAACTACTAACCTCGTTCATCCACAACTGACCCTGGAATAATCACTGGAAGCGTCTCTCTTGGAACAGTAGGGGGAGGTGCTGTAGTAGTAGGAGCTGCTGTTGTTGTTGGCATCTCTGTTGATGGAGCTACCCTCACGTTGGAGTCGGGTCCATTTATATCCCCGGACATTGATATATTGGAATTAATCATTTCCGTCATATTACCAGACATGTCTACATCATCTGATGTCATTGTTCCGTTTTGAGCAGAGCAAAACACCATCACAATGGCGAAAACTGCGTACCTAAGCATGTTTTCCATCCACTGTATCTAAAGGAAAGGGCAATCAATATATTGTGCTATAAGTGATTTTGTTCGAACAATAAAAGACAGAATCTTGAGAATAACGGACACTAAATTTTAAATATTTTTTATTCGTTCCCTGACAGATGTGTGTTAGTGTGTGTTGTGTTTATCAATAAGCATCCAATGAGCAATATACTATCTAAAATTGATTGATATTTCAATAGTTTAATGCATCTGATATGCACCTTTTAATTAACCAATAATCTAGAGGTCGTTCGAAAAATAAATAAAAGATTGGTCACCATGTAAAAGGTGTTGTCTTTGTCAATTTGTAATATAGATAGGACCACATTAATCCTTTGTTTATCTAAATTGGTCCGCAAACCTGATTTTTTTTTGGCATTATAAGGACACACCAAGTCAATTTTATATTGGTTAAGAATTCACAAATATGCTTAAGGAGTACATAGTGTTCTGAACTTAAAGCAGGTGGAAAAAATTCCCTTTTAATGTGGGCAATGTTCGGCAATTGGTTTTTAAAAAAAAACATGGCAGAATGGCTACGGTCGTAATACGTCCGAGGTGATGTCCCCAGGACGTTCGCAGACTTCTGGGCATCTGTAATGATCTTAATGTGGTGGAAGGGATTTGACAGGCTGATGTAGTGTCCACAGTGGCAAATCACAAACATTTCACTGATTCATGTCACTATAATTTTGGTTTATAAAGCATTTTATTCATAATGAGATACAACTAAAGCCAAGTAGCTTATTTTTTGTCTCTCTTTTAGCCATTCAGTACAAACATTGCTTCAAATTGTGGATTATTAACATTCGAATGACAAATATTGACGGAACATTTAAACATGTTTACACTGTATATTCAACTGCATGCAATAAAACATTACATTAATATAAACAAACACTACACAAAAAAGAACATTGTGAGGAATGGGAATCTTCAATGTGCACAAAATGTCCAATTATGCTAACCCATTTGTACCTTAATGTGACTGACTATATAGGAAATCACAGTCTACATATTGATATTATTTGGAAGCCAACAGTCATTATATTATAATCATTAGAAGGTCCCTATTTTTCACAACAATTGTATTTCAGGTCGGCACTTCACAAAACTTGTAAATCGGTCGCCATTTTTCACAACCAATATAAACCAGTCGCCATTTTGCGCAACAATTGTCGATCGGTCGCCATTGTTCCCAACCTATGTATATCAGTTTATTTTAACATTAAAAATGCTCGCCACAGCGTAAGTGAAATACCGATGAATGTGGCGTAAAGTACTAATCAATCAATCAACAACCATTGTTAAGCAGTCCTTTTGTTCATGGACGTTGGAAATAAGCTGCAACTTTCTCTCAAAACCAGGTCATAACTGTTACCGTTCTTTTCACTTAGCTCCTTTTCTATCACAAATGTTGTAACTCATGTTTGGTTTACCCGATGTAACTCGCTTAAAGTTTTTGTTCTCAACCAGTTTAACCCAGTTGATTTTACACAAATTGTGCAAGCCAGGTCTTTTGTTTTCTTTCACAACCAGGGCTAATCGTTTCTCTTTTTTTACAACCTTTGTAACTGAAATTCATTTATACAATGCGTTGGTGATATTTAATATCACCAGCGTATTGTAACTAGTATTTATCACAAAATGTACTAATTCAGATTTAACTGTTTCAACGGACAAGCATTTATAGATATAACTCAGTTTTTAACAAGTGATGGCATACAAGTCAACCATGGCATACTCAATAAAATGTTCTGTTGGTGTGTTTTACATTCTCACTGGCCTAAAGAAAATATAAATGTCTAGGCTGGGGGATTGTAATGATAAAATAAAGTTATGAGTTGGAAATTATAGCAAACAAAGGAAGTTCAGAATGGACGCGTTTTTGATAATAAAATGTTCAGAGTGGCAGGCTAAGTAATAAATAAAGTTCAGATTGGACGATTTTAGTAAAAACTGAAGTGAAATTTGTCTGTTATATGATAAAGTTCAGAGTGAACTGTTCTAGAAATTTATTAAGCCAGCTATACATAGGAAGACTTTTTTGAAAATTTCTCCTTTTTAAATATTATGAAACTATCTAACTCGCTGTTCGGTGGAAAAATGGGTCAAACGGAGCAGATATATACAGACAATAATGATAAAACAACTTACCCGAGTTGAAACGACAAAAATATAAAATCAGCAAGGGAGTAATGCTGTATACTCTCTCGAACGTATCCGCTTATATAGCCCTGTAGTTTTATTTAACTTTTTTAACCTTCTCCTGCCCAGGGGGTTCAATCCCTCTAATTGTCAAAATTAGAACAATAGAAGAACGTAAACAAGGGTGTGTCAATCCTGTTTAGGATACAATACTGTTACTTAATTTGTAAAGGATTTAAGATACGGCAGGAAATTGTTATATAGTAATTAGGCGAATATTTTCACTAACATTAGACAATGTGTCTTGGCAAGTTATCAATGGGTATAAACTTTTCGGGTTTTTGAAAAACTAATAATTATTATTATTATCGACGATGCTAAACTGTATTAATAAATTGAATTTCATATTGTGTTAGCTCACATTTTATTTGTCTTTTGAATATGTAAATGATATTGAAAGCGATGGCACGAAACACCACATTGTACGTAGATGTATGGAATTATATATATATATATATATATTTCTAATTCTTTTTAACGCACTAGTGATTAACTTGCCATGCGGGACATTATATCCTAAGGACATTTCTAGACATATTTCATGTATAGAGATCTGTTTGCAGCAATTTGTGACTTAGCAAGTTATTATTAAGCTCCTGTGAATCTTACTCATTTATAAAACATAAAACAAATAATCCACTGATATGTCCCCAGCTTTACACTGCGGATAGCCTTTAAAGACCAGCAAACTTATCATCGTTTTAAGCCATCATTTGTATCTAGTTGATTGTGGTTAAGGCCATGATGTTTAGTTGACAGCAATGAAAGTGAAGTTTTAGTCACCAATAAAAGATTACCAAAGTATCAAACCAACTATAAAATAGAATCTATTGCCGGTATAAAAACTTATGTGATGGATTGATTGATCGGTGTTAAACGCCACATTCAGCAGCATTTCAGCTACACTGTGGCGTAAACATGTTGTAAATTGACAGTAAATATCAAAACGAGAAATAATTTTTACCGATAGAACCACCTGACGTACTATTGTTATTTCGTTAATAAGTTGCTGATAAAACTAGAGTTCTTGGTTTGTTATGTCAACATAGCATGAACGTTTTCGACACACCTGGACTTTTTGACTTTAGTTCGAATGCACTTACAAAACAACGATTTAGATTACACGTAGCTATTAATCCAGAGAGTAAATGCATTGGATCGAGGTTTTATATCGGGGATTGTTTTAATTAGTTTGACAAACATGGGGGCGTACACGGATACAGTCATCAAGGATTGTAGATGTTTGTTTTCATGCATATAAGAAATTGTGCAACAACTTGTTGAATTGGACTTAAACCGCAACGGAGTCCCGCCCTTTCATAAATCATCACCAGTCACTGCTACTGGAGTTCGTTGTGTTGGAAGAGATTCTTATTCCTTATAATTTGTCAAAAGCGCGACCAAATTGGACTGAATTGTTTAATCTCATATTGTTAATGTACTAAACTTCTTGCTAATTTCGAGCCCTGATCCGCCTTTACGTTGTATGGAAGTGATATTTGTATAATACGCACACTTCTATATACCATTTCTTATTTCAAATTCGAATTATTTTATTACTTCACATTAACAATACACAGCTTAAAACACAGATATTTGTTTAGCGTTTGATTGAAATTGCGTAACTGCGTTTCAACCAACATTTTTCAGATAGAGACATTTACAATTGTACTTGCACTCGATATTTCACGGCGAGGTTCACGTTGTACTGAAGACATATTTACTTTCATGACGGTGCAGGGTGCCAAATTATTAGATGAACAGAACTGCATTTCATCCGGGGAAAACCACACCGTCTCTCCCCAGTCATTGGTAATCAGGATGTTTTGTTAGTGAGTAGGGATTATAAGATAAACTGAAATGTCAGCCTAATAAATCTTGATAGTAAGTGGGGAATATAAGATAAACCTGAAATGTCAACCTAATAAATCTTGTTAATGAGTAGGGAATATAAGATAAACCTGAAGTGTCAGCCCAATAAATCCTGTTAGTGAATGGGGAATATAAGATAAACCTGAAGTGTCAGCCCAATAAATCCTGTTAGTGAGTGGGGAATATAAGATAAACCTGAAACGTCAGCCTAATAAATCTTGATAGTGAGTGGGGAATATAAGATAAACCTGAAGTGTCAACCTAATAAATCTTGTTAATGAGTAGGGAATATCAGATAAACCTGAAGTGCCAACCTAATAGATCGTGTTAATGAGTAGGGAATATCAGATAAACCTGAAGTGTCAACCTAATAAATCTTGTTAATGAGTAGGGAATATCAGATAAACTTAAAATAACAGCCCAATTAATCTTGTTAATGAGAAGGGAATATAAGATAAACCTGAAATGTCAACCTAATAAATCCTGTTAATGAGTTGGGAATATAAGATAAACCTGAAAT